>NIUQ01000217.1:0-61545 GCA_002796945.1 Plectus sambesii | reverse complement strand
AACAACTCGATAGACTTGTTTAATTTCAGGTGATAACTTGTTGCTCGACGATGAAGACAATCTTAAGCTCGGAGACTTTGGCTCGGCTGTTCAGAAAACCGTCGAAGAAGGCCTGCCAACCTTCAGTCCGTGCGAAGCTCAGTTTGGGGTATCGCTCTATTGGAGCGCCCCCGAAGTGCTAAACTACGAAGAGTTCAGTTGTTCGGCCGATATTTGGTAAGCCGAAATGCTTGCATTATTTTAAACTGAATTTCATAATTATGCTATAAAATAAGATTTGCTTGCAATAATGATCAGAAATTGACAAAATAATATTTTGAGCTTTGAAATATGTATAGGATCCACTGCAAAAGGGCATAAAAAGCGCCAAAATAAAACAGGCAAGAGATCTTCCCATGAATTTATATCCTCATCAGTTGCCCTCTTAAAGCAAGTTATCATTAATTTTGAAAAATAGTTATTTATGTTTATGGTATTGTTTTAGGAGTCTCGGTTGCACGATCGTTGAAATGTTCACAACTGAACCGCCATTCTACAAGGTGTCGGAGGAGGAATTTCTTGCGTCAGTAGAAGCTCGAATTCTCTCCTACGATCCAGAGTGTTTGATTCCGAAGGCCAGCCCTTCGATGCAACTGTTCCTTTCCCTTTTGTTGCAAAATGACAACGGGAAACGACCTCAAACGGGTAGCGAAGCTGAAGTGAAGCTCAACCAAATATTTTGAAACTTCGAGATATTTATAAATACTTTTCATTTTGAACACCGAGTGTTCATGGATTGTTTGACTATACAGTCGCTTTTGATGTATAGTTCAACAATATTTGTTGACCGTGTCTGTGNTGTAAATACTTTTCATTTTGAACGCCGTGTGTTCATGGATTGTTTGATTATACAGTCGCTTTTGATGTATTGTTCGACAATATTTGTTGACCGTGTCTGTGTTATATGCTGATTGTAATCTTGCAACTACCGCTAGTTCAAATTATGAATGCTTTCGATATTCAGCGAGGTCATCGTTGAATGAAGATTTATCTTTTTCTACTGTTTTTGTTGACAAAATACTGACTGCATCAGTCTTTGACTCATTTGTGATAGTCATTATTGTTTCTCATCGCTTAGCGAAATAAATACGTTAAGCTATCGCTGTCATATCGCACAGCTAACGACAGACGGTAGCGTGAAGCAACAATTGAATGTTCAATCCATACGATTCTTATATGACTGTCGCGCAAAATTTGCAAGCAATTCAGAATGAGAAAATTTAATCTTTTATGGTTTTAACACAACGTTTAAGTGTGAAAACGAATATTGGCGATAGAACCGAGACTTCGGAACAAAACTGGTAGCTTTTTATGGCCTCTGTTACAATCTAAGGCCATTCATTTTAGGAGCTGTCAGAAAACGTGTTTTTGATCGTCTCTGCGCAATCAAATGACCTCAACTCAAGCGTTTGCAGCGTTTTGCCAAAAATGCACGTATTCTGCAAAGAGCAAGAACGACCATAAACTTACTAACTAACGTAGATTTGTGTTCAGAGCGGTTAAGCGCTCTTATAGAGGAGCGCGATTTGGTAGGACTCGTGCTTTAATAGTGATAATTCAAAAGATTTAATTGTGTATAGTGCTTTTATAATTTAAAGTTTACATCACGTCAAAAAAGATCTTCGATCAGAAGAAGATAAACGCCTCGACGTTGGCGCTGCGTTCCTTCTCGCATATCATTTCAGCAAATGCATATTTTTCAATAAATCGAGATACAATATTCAGTTTAACTGGCGCCAGCTTATCAATTTCAATAAGAGGTCAATCTATCAGATAGCATAGTTGCTCTTCATCATTGCTATTTTCGAATCTACACTTTTTATTGGTTTCTCCGCCATACATTGTTTTGCGAGTTATCACGCTGAGGGCGCGCGGCGAGAACGTTCTTCTACCTGCGCCACTGATGACGCGTTTCATTTTGAAAGGTGATTGCTCCGCTATACAGCACAGGAACGTGCGTGATCAATTACACTTGTTTCATATGCCTGTTCGATCTTTGATCATTTAACAGGAATATTTTGGCTACCAGCGCGTTTACGACAGCCGTTAACCCTAGACAGAAACTCGTTCTTAACGATTTTTGCACTCTTTGAATATATTCAGAGCTGCAGCAAAGTCGCCTCCCGTTTTTGGCCCATTTTCTTTGCAACATAGTATTACTAGCAGGGCGTTGCGCACTAATAGTTGTTTTATAATGTTGATTCAGCAGAAATTCGTGTTAGATATAGGTCTTGCATTCACTTTAGCGTGATGATTGACGCGAAAGTGTGTGCTCCGCTCCCTTTCCATTCTCTTAAGTTCGCTGCTTAAAACTGATGGCGAGTATTTTAACATCGAAGCCGATGCAACGCCTGGCAACTTCAGAAGATACGGCTTCCAAACTTGCGAAAATAATTGACAAACTACTCTTTTTAAGGACGCTACCTGCTATGCAAATCTCGCAAGTTACCTAACGGTTTCCGTGAAATAATAACTTTCCTGCAAACACCTTTTCTTAATCATATACACTCGAATAAGGATAATATCTAACTGAAACGGGACGTTTCCATATTGAACTTAGAAAATATCATATTGATTGAAAAATTTTCATATAAAGTAAAAATGATACATTCAAAATTTGCTCACTTTGTTCAGCAGCGAAATTGCGCATTCTCAGTTGGGTACTGGTTTTTGGCAAATATGGATTAATGCCATACTCATCAATACTGGATTATACGATCGATGCGCAACGAGCTCGTATCAATCACAGACTCCTCTGGGGACCACTCTCTGCAGAGTGACAAAGGAATAATATTAGAGATCTAGCTGCGCGCGTGGTCGTCGCAAGCGTAGGGATCGATTTCGGCTCTCAAAAGCGGTTGTGCTCGTAAGCTGCAGCATGAAAATGGCTGGTTTTCAGAATTACGGTTGCTCCATCGCCTTTGTCAAAAATGGTGATCCAACATGCTGAGCAAAAGTACCTGCCTAAGTTGGACGATCTTTTGCATTCCGAATTTGAAGAAGCAGATAATTCCAACTTTCTCTCGCCGCGTAACCCGATGGCTATTCCTTCAAACAACGGACGACGATCAAGTTTAAATGGTTTCCGATCGACTCCTCCATCGAGTAACTTTCATGATCTGTACATATTCGATCAGCCTCGAATTGTCAAAATGGCGTTGGACACGCAGAGTAATATTGAGGTAAACATAGCCGATTTGAAGTCACGTTCTCTGCGCCATAAATTGTATAATCGAAATAGTTTTCGGTATTATTACTTAATCAAAGTAATTCAAGTACATCATTTTCACGTTAATAAGGACACTGTTCTGTAATGCTTACTCAACTAAATGTCCACATTAAAGTGAAAATGGTATATATTGATCACCAAAGGAAAAATGTCAAACCTGCTCCTATCACCTCCTAAACAAGCCCACTGAAAAATGTAAATTATGAATTTTAAGGTTTCTTTTGCTTGAAAAGATAGCCTCCGCCACCGACTGGCAAGTTCAGTCTTTTGCAATCTGTTTAATTTTAGTGGATGCCAGAATATATGGAAAAATTGGAAGAAATCGGTCGAGGATCCTTTGGTACGGTGCACAAGTGTCACGACACGAAGCATAAGCGATTTTTCGTGTCAAAGGAAATCAATACTCGCAATTTCATGGTAGTAATTGACTAAATCCCAAATAACCATCATTATCAACCATTACCAGAATCCTGTTCTTTTACTCAATGCTCCCCAGCCGTTCCGTTCTGATACATCTGAGAGCCCTTTGGTGGGATATAAACTTGCTTTCCTCTTTAGCATCTAAGTGCATTCAGGTAGTGAAGTCGAAGACTGCTTGTTTAAATTGTAATTTGAAGTAATTTATCGTCCGAAATTCGATCTGCTGAGTCTCCTTTTGCGAAACTATCGAGTGCTGAGAACTGAGAAGCTGAATCCCTATTACATCTTAGGATCAGTATCATCGCATATGATTAATGAGATGATGACGATGCATAATTAAGAGTCTATATCGCAGTTCTCAATTGCTAGCACTTTTATGAAACAGGCACTTAGGGACAAAATTTGCATTATTACAGGAGATGAATAAGATTTTTGCGCATTGCGTTGTAGGGCATCTCAAGCTTGTCCCTCTCACCCCACCATTTTAATTTGATTTAAAATGTACCCAATTAGAAAAATTCCCAATTTGAAGCGAAAATGGTAGATAAAATCAGAGCCGTTGTATAAATTATCATGATGTCACGGTAAATTGCAGCACAAAGATGTGGCCAAAAATGAAATCGACATCCTCAAAGATCTCAATCATCCGCACATTGTCAGTTACCATGGCGCAGCAATCAATCAAGACTTGATTGTGATTTTCTTGGAATACATGTCGGGCTCCTCTTTGCTGCAAAACTTGAAGCAGCGCGGTCCGTTGACAGAAGAATCGGTAGTCAAATGCAGCATTCAAGTCGCTCAAGGATTGGAGTATATCCATTCCAAAGACATCGTACACATTGACATTAAATGTAATGTCTTTTCCGATTGAAAGCTCTTTGTCCCTGAAGTCTGCATCATACTAGCGCATTGTCATTTTAATCTTTTTAAAGCAACACATTTATCTACAGATCCACGTACAGCCATGAACAATTTAAGATACATTTCCATTGCTAAACTATTGTGTTTAACTGCAAACAGTAATCTGGCTCAAAATCACATCAATTTATTACAAAATTAACTTCCCGTTACGCAGTCCTGTCTTACGTTGATAACAACAATATACCTTGTGCTCAATTGAGGAAAAGAGAGAACCGCTTTTAGCGATCGTCGCAGATATACATGTTCCTCCTTTAGGCGAGAATCTGCTACTCGACTTTAATCACGACAACGTGAAGATATGCGATTTTGGTTGTGCCATTCGAAAAGTGAGCAACGGTCGCATTGCATACTTTGACGCTTTTGATGCACGCATCGGAGTGTCAGCGCACTGGACGGCGCCCGAAATCCTAACCTTTGAAGAGTTCGATCAGTCAGCCGATATATGGTAAGCTTTCTCATAATGGCTCCTTTGAATAATTGTAAAAAATCAGTGTAACCCTTATTACATGTTGTCCGAGGTCTCAAATAGGTTCAGTTGGTAATGTCTCATAGTCTTCATATTTAGTACCAAGCCACATATGGCTGTATACTGAGACATTGCCAACTGTTCTCAGATTTCAGCAGCTCAGCTTCAGTGAAACGGCCCTAATTTTTAGGAGCGCCGGTTGCACAATCGTCGAGATGCTCACTTGTAAGCCGCCTTATTCTCGCTTGAGCGAAGACGATGTTCGCGCTTCTGTCGAAGGCAGAACACTGAGCTACGACCCAAACGATTTGATTCCCAGTGCCAGCGACTCGATGAAAATGCTGCTGACTGAATTACTTCAAATCGAGAGAGATAAGCGGCTGCAAAGCGGTTCTGAAGTTGTACAAAAATTCCGAGACATATTTCCACAGTGAATCAATAAGTAGCAATATGAATATCAATGTGCAATGCGTAGCATTTGTGGACGATGAATGTAAGTAAACTGTTGATATTCTGGAAGCATTCATATGTAATAGTATTATGTATGATGACATAAGTGGACAAATGGGTAAATGAAGAATACAACTGTATTTCGCAAACCGATGGAAATCAATATGTCAAATATTTCGAAACAAGAGTTTTTGTTTACATGCTATCGTATCCAAATTTAGTTTCATTATAACTACTTTTTGGTACGATCCAATGTTTGATGCTGGCAAACCAGGTGAGGAAGGATAGACGCCGATTGTATCATATTCATTTCGGAAGCTTTGACTAACTGGCGGCGCGGTGTTGTATACTTCTCTTTGAAAAAGTTGAGTAATTATCACAGCTTCTACTTCTTCTTACTATTCTGATTCGATTTAAATGGAAAGCTATTACAGTCGCAACTGAGCATAGCATTGTCTTCGTCACTTCCAAAGAAAAACTCCTTTCCTTTCTCCCACCAATACTGGCCGCATTCTACAGTGCATTGAATAACGTCCCGAATTTCTTCCTTAACAGAGGTATCATCCCAATTGCTGCTGATTGTGCTTGTTTTAGGGTATGTCCAGGGATACTTTGTACTGGATTCTCTAATATCACCTGGCCTTGTAGTTTCTTGCATCCAAGGTCCCTCACTTAATGGTTGAGTAATCAGATCTTCAGGTGGCCAAGGAGCCCAAGAGTTGGTCTCTGTTGAAGGTTCAGCGTTAAGTGCGGAGCTATGATGGTAAGGAATTGACACATCTTCAGTCGTTATACTCGATCGAGGAACAGCTACACTTGAAGCGGTGGTGCTATTGTTTGTCTACAATATAAACGTAACGAATTTGGAACATTTAAGTTCAAAAGTTCAAAACATACATGTGGCAGCGGCACTCCTGACGACAAGGGAAGAATGATGCAAAGAAATATCCATTTGGATTGCGTCATGACGCTACTGTACACTCACATGACGCATTAACGAAATATTGTGCAGACTGTGCTCACACTGATCCGCTATCGAATGTTCGCTTCGCCCGACTGACTAAGCACATGCCTAATCTGTTCATAATGGGCGAACTCGTTTTTTAACCAGAACAGCACCCAACATGCAGATATACCATTTGCACTTAAATAAGGACACTTTTAATTCAAAAAGGACGTTATCCAAATCAAAAAGGGTACATTTGTAGTCAAATCGATACGAATATTCTCTTTTAAGTCAAAAACGTCCTTAATAAAGTGAAAATGGTATATATGAGCTTGTTTCAGAACACTATAGTAGTTATAATTGAGGAAAATGCGGTGACTGATATGTTGTGGCATTAGCTTCAAGAAGTATCCCACTTCCCACAATTATAATTTCAACAGTGTTTGTGGAAGCAGTTCTGCTACATAAGGCCTTGACGTCGCGTCTCTCTTGTTTATCAATTTGTATGAAATGGAGCATAGCCTATTTATGCAACGTATATCAATCAGGATAAATGCCATTACTCCTAATTTATTCGTCAAACGCAATTAGAATTTTACATTTTTATCAACAGGGTGCAGACGTGGAAGTCGGAATAAACGGCGTGAAGTTATTGCAAACGGTCTGCAACGCCGAACAAATATAAAAAACACATATCTTTGTCATACATTTGAATAATAAATAGATATGTGATCTGGCCGTTTGCCACCCTGTCTATCTCTGAATGAACTAAAGATCAGTGTAGACAATCGTGTTCTTCATCAGGCATTTTCGCCTCGAGATTCCAAACGCCGATGTCGAGCGTCTTCTTTGGAAGTCTTCCGCTTGTGATGTACTTATTCGGCAGCTCAAACTTCCATCGCCGCTGGCAAGGCTAAATAAATGAGATATAATTAATGAAGCAATATGTACACATACTATTTCCACTTGAAACGGGGCACTTTTCAGTTCAAAGAGAACATTTTAAGATCAAAATGTCACTGTCTTTGTAAAATCAATGTAGAAAATGTCCTTTCCATTTGGAGAACATACTCGCTGAACTGGAAAGCGCACTATCTGATTTGAAAAATATCGACATTTAAGTGAAAACGGAATACAAAACATGAATGCAAAACAAGAATGCATACGACAATCATTGCTGCTACTATCAGATTACTTCCGGTATTAATAAATGTCAGAAGATGGCTGCATATGACTAAAAGCCAACAATATTCAAAGAAACGTAGTAAAATATCAGAGCCACATGATTGTTGTTCAGAATCTTATTGTAGTTGTATGGAACGCGTGAATACAAAAAAACATTGCGGTGTTGCTTTTGCATTAGGTTGATTGTTTAATTTAGCATTCAACCTATCGCATTCCCATGTATCCTTGTGAGATGACATTTAATTTCTTTACCTTTGGGCCCTGTTTCACAAATGCGCAGTAACTGAAATGTGCTATAAGTTAGCTGAATAAATCATATTTCAGTCATATTTGACCTCCTATTTAAGATTTGAGATCCAGCCAGCTTTTCTCAGATTTCGGCGACTGAAGTCTATTGAAATTGAACTCTGGAGTGAACTATGTAAAGTAAATGATCTTACATTCACGGCATCGTTGCAATCGTGATATATTTTCAGGTGAGGATCGATTGTCGTAACTTCTTGAGACGAGCCGCTCACCTCAAACTTCCCATTTTCATCGGTGTAGCAAGCGTCCATTTCGTCATCTGGGTCAAATGCTAAAGTTTTGATGATTAAGTCCGGTAATATGATGGCTGGAAGACTAAAGAACCAGAATAAATTACAGTGAAATGCGCAGATAGTGAGCTACACGTGAATTCTAAAAAGTTCATTATGATATTTAAGTTCGAATAGGTCGGCATCGTAAAAGCCAGAAATTATATGTCGAGTTTTCAAATTTTGACTGCTCATTTACACACGTTCGTTTAACGCCAACTGCGCCGAAAACAACGACGCGTCAGACAAGCGAGTTCCATAACTTAATTGCGAAGCGGTAATTATCTTAGTCGATATCATTTTTAATACTGACCAAAATCAACGTCGACGAGTTTGACGAGCACATTCGCTGCGGGCACACTGCCACATCTTAGAGTTCCATTCACCTAAAACATCCAACAGTTTTAAACATAGTCTATAAAGAGAATTTTAATTCCAAGAACGATGTTTTAATATCTGAGTCCTTTATTGTGAAGACCCATTTATAAAAAGCATCTCTCGGTTGTCACAAACTTCTCTTTCAGGAAACGGGAACCGATTCATTTATTGTCTCTAGTTCTTACCCTGATGCTCTGTAGTCCAGTGTACTGTTGATTGATGAAGTCGATCAGGTTACTATTATCAGAACTGACAAGAGCTGGTAGAGAAAGCAGCGCAAAAATTAAACTTGTCACCATTATTGAACGCATGAATATAATAGGCGGGCAGAATAACACAACCGTTGTGTGGCTGTCTGACAGTCTCACACTTTGGTTGCGCTGGGCAATTCGTTATCATTGTGTTTATTTACTGATGAGTGGTTGGCTACGGAAATCACATGAGCTCTTCCGTCTTTAAGAGTCAATCATTGCTAATCTTCGTCCTGTTTGTCACACTTTAACGACAATAGGATAGTCATGGGACAGTATTAATACTAAAATACTCTACAGAATCTGCTTCAATCAAAATAATTTTGAGTCATTTCCTGCAAATTCTGTATCATTCAGCTGTCGATCGTCAAGTGTGTAAACGAATAAGGACAAAAACTAATTTAAAATTTCTGAATTTTCCGTTTTAAAATAGTTTCAGTGTTAAAATTGGAAAAGTCAGTTCGCGCTGATCATAAGATACTGTTATAATGCTTCTGCTTACGACGATAGCGCGCTGAGCAAATCAAAAAACTTGAATGCTATTACTGCTTTCTCTGCTTCGAGCGTTTAGCTTCACATGATCAAAACGACTGAATTTGAGCGTTCAGCTACAGAGGAAAAGAGTTAAATTAACTCAATATTGCCCTTTATGAACGATTATAGCAATTCATCGACTTTTGAAAAATTCTTTTGCTCAAACACTCCTACAAGTAAGCGGCAATCTCACAAATTTTGAATATAATCAGTGAAATAGGGCACAGGAAATCCAGAATGAAATTTTCTCGCGATCTCCTTTCAATACTTATTTGTTCAATCTCAAATCAGTGCATCAATGTTTATGCATTTGCATTTATCACAAGAAGTAATCTCAAGCTCTATCTTGATTAAATTAGCTATTCATATGCAGGCACCAGTTTTAGACAAAAGTGTTCAGAAACATAGCAGTGCTCTTTGTTCGAAACCATAGGGGAGGATTCTAACTGATCAAACACCGAACAGACATACAAAGCTTAAGATATTGAATTTTCTAGTAATGTTGACTACCGTATTTCTTCCAATAGACGCCCAGGGCGTCTATTTTTTCAATCAAGGTTTGAGGGGGGCGTCTATTGGAGGGGGGCGTCTATTAGAGGGAGGGCGTCTATTTTTTCAACCGATGTTTGAACTTGGCGTTCGTTGGAAAAGAGAGAGCATCTTTTCTCCTAATTGCTACTTCAGCATGAAATATAATTCATAAATGTAAGGATTGTGCAATATCAGTAGTCAAATATTAATGGGAGTTCAGTATTGACCTTCGCTGCACATGCGTTTATTATTTTAATTACCCTAGAGGGGGACTATGACTTAGGGGGGGCGTCTATTGGAGGGAGGGCGTCTATTTTTTCAATCACAGCTTGAGGGGGGCGTCTATTGGAGGGGGGCGTCTATTGGAGGGAGGGCGTCTATTGGAAGAAATACGGTATGTAACTACGTAAGCCGATCCAGACCGAAACAATAGCGCCCAGTGACACCGGAAGCTACAGGCCACTTTATTTCTACACCACACAATAATTGAGCTTTATAAAAGTCGAAATATATAATAAAACTTTGAAGAAAATACGCCCTCATGCACATGAATACTGCGATTTAATTGTTCCTTCATGCTGGGCTAAATGGGTTAATAAACGCATGGCGATTATAAATACAAAGCGAGATTTGACCGGCGCACAACTTCGAGTAAAGTAACGAATGAACTTTTCATGTGGGAATGAATGTAAACAGGCTGCAAAATGAGAAAAAGTTTTGTTTAACTTGTTGTATGCTTAAATCATCTACTAAAGGCAAGCAGGTGGCGTCTTTAGCCATGATAGGGCGCCAGATGAGGCTATTGAACGATAATTACTAATATAATATCAAATGAAGGTGGTTGAGCTCAAGTGAAATAGGCTCCGAATTGCATACTTTCGAGGCGCTAACGAAAATAGGCCGAGAACCTGCATAATTATATTTATAGGCCAGAAAGAGATTAAATATGGTAAGGCTTAAGGCACCTTGATCCTTTTGTGGGCAGGTTGAATATTATTAAATTTTTATAATTATTTCTTAAAAAATAAGAACAAAAATTTAATTTAACGCTCAACTGTATATGGAAAAGCTTAATAGCTGAATTTGTGTTTAGCAAATTTAGTTGATAATATGCTCACAAGCTATGAAAATGCGGAGCACCCAACGAAAGTCTTTGCTCTATGCTGCTCAGGAGCACATTTTGCCGTTTTAGCCATGACTTTTCTTTCACTAACTACAGTGGTGTGCGTACTGCTGTCATTGACCATAATCGTCGACTCAACAGCAGTTAAGCAATGGAAACATCCTGCCGCCGCGTGGCGCCACCCTACGGTCTGGCGCGGTTGGCTCAGCTCCTCAGGTCCATCGCGCATGATGTCGAGATTGTTGGCTCTGAAAGGTTCGTTATGCCACTGTAAAATATTTTACGTGTTACTTCGTGACTGCCTGAAACACGCTGAAATATCAAAATTAAAACCGATACACATATGGTAGTGCACAGCGGCGCCCCTAGACCGCTAAGAAATCAGCGTTGACAACCTTCCACAGAGAGATCGAATTTATTGCAAATTTTCTGCTCAGTAATCTTTTTCGGTAAAGCGCTTTGCACTGAAATGGGGAGCTCATATATCTCATTCATACTTATCACATCAATTATTCAGTTTTTCCTACAAAAGTAAGTCAATTAAAATAATTCTTCTTTGTGTAGTTAACATTTTTACAGATGCGTCAGTATCAAAATGTTTGTATCAGTAGAAGTTTGGTATACTCAAACTCATATTGACGGAGATACTGACGCCGGTACTAAAATTTCGCTGTTCTCGCATCTGTAGTAAATGCTCCATCTGTCTCGTAATTGTGAAATATTTTGTGATATCCTCGTTCACCGCCGAAAGAAGACGAATGAATTCTGATACAGTCAAATTTTCGCGGGAATATTGGTTGGGTTTCACATCGCGTACTTTAGCTAAAGTCGGACTTAAGGCCTATCCTTCATCATTGCGTAAAGTCCGACTTTAGCTAAAGTATGCGATGTGAAACCGGCCCAATGTCTCGCAGATATTTTAACATTCCAAGTTCATTTTCAGATGTTGAGGGGAAACGTTCTCAAAGGATGGCGCTCGACAATATGATAGCTATGATCGGGAATCTGGACGAGATGCCTAAGCCTAGTCAAGCAAAATAACCGCCTATATTTGCTGACGCACGCAGTGTTCAGATTTGGATGAAGACATACTTTTGAAAGAAGTGCTATGTTTGCAAACATATTAGAGCTGGCCTAAAAGAACAATATCGTTACTGAAAGTGTTCATAAAATAGTGTCTTTGAAATACCATTGACAACCTTCACTGCTGATAAATGGTGAATAAAGAGCATGCATTGAACATGAATATCATTCTGCTATGCTTGCAGTAATAGACACAGAGCTCATGTTGCAGTTACGATTAACACATTCGTTTATTGTGTTGATGTAATGTTACAGCCATGTACAGGAGTTATGTGTTGCGTGCTCAGGCTCGAAGTAGGGTTTTTTACTGCGTTTCAAGATCTTTGTTAGTAACAGGACTGCATACAAAGGATAGAAGTTTTTCGTCGAAATTCCTTCATCGCAATGCAGGTGTTGGTTTGCTTCACATTTTCTTACTTTCATTTAATAAAGAAAGCAAGTGTCATCTCTTTATTTTGAGAAAGCTATTCGGGCTGAAAACGTAAATAGCGTAGATGTTTGTTGCAAGTAAGCACACTCAAACTTTGCACTGATTGTTTTCGTCGCAAGTAGCGTTATTTTGGTCGCACCGAAGCACGAGCGCACGTCATAAGAAAATAAGTGCGCTGGTCGCGCTGGTCTGCATCGATCGTACAATCGGTCACGTGACGCACATGTTGTTGATGTTTTCAACATAGGCAACGTTCGAAAAGATATAAATGTGCTGGCAACGCAACCGAAAACATCGTGACCCGATATCTCTGTCAGAAATAAGCTCTACAGCAACTTCCTCGAACCTTCTACGGAGAGAATTTTCTGTAAAACCTACAAAATCAAAGGGCAATGGATTCCCAAGTAAGCGATGTATAATGAATATTCTCCTGTATGAATGAATTTTGAACTAGACTTATTTGAGTCAGTGCGTCATAAAATAGTGACCTTCCTATCTTTTTCTGTCTGCAATTTTATTTCGACTTGAACGGCTTCAGATGCAATATATCGACCAATTCCATACCTCCAGACCCACAATATGTCTTAGGCAGAGAGAGTGGAGGAAGAATTCACACACCATGTTCACTCCTCTACTGCCTCAACCATATTAGCTAAGGGCTGCAAAAAACAACGTGCAAACTTAACGGGCAGTATCCTATTATAAAAATTTTAACAGTTAGAGAATGTCATACCGTTCCATCAACACGCTTCCGTTGTTTGCACGTGTGTCGTGAAATCTAATAAACAAACAAATCTTTCATAGAATAAATGTATTATGGCCAATCAAGCTCATGAGAGAATGAATTTACCGATATTATCCAATCGGATAATGTCATCAAAAATAAAATTGAACTCTATAAATGCTTAATATTTTACTCGCATCCAATATATACGCCTTTTGATTTGCAGACTGCTTCTACAAAGGAACAGATGCGCGAGTTGGCTGGCAAGTCGAGAACGATGACTACTATTGACGACATTCGTGATCATCAAAATCGCTCCCTGCACAGCGCCATCTCAGGTAGGCTGCAACTCGTTAAATAATGATATGATATGGTATAATATGCAATGATGCGGTTGCTTCTCCCTGCGAGTATGAGGAAAATATGCTACGTGAATATTTTTTTGCTTCCATTAATATAATGAGTCGTCAAAGTGAAATTTCATGCAGGCAAATCAATAAACAAAAGACAAAAAGCTTGCCCGCTTGTACTGCTCAAAGTTCAAGTCTGAGGCCGATGATGATTAATGGATGTGCGTGCTAAAAATAATAATTTTAGATCGGAGCGTATGGTCGTAATGGTTTAATCAATATTCACAAACCTTTTTTACTTTTCCCGAAAGTTGCCATACTGTACTGCTGTTTATTTTGGTCGCAGCAGCTGAGAAGCCGATTATTTAAGCTAAAGTGACATTAAGATTTTTCAAAAAAGGTTAGTATTGATCTTCAGAAGGCTTCAATTCGCGTGACTACGAAACGGACATGCCTGCTTCGCACCGAGTAACTCTGGAAGATGTGGTTCATCTCCCAAATAAAGCGCACAACGCACTCGCAGGTAAAACCTTGGCTTCATATAGAGGGTCGTCACATCTCGAGAACCTGATACTTTTATAATTGGATAATGTGGTTATAAAATGAATATTACTGTATTAGCGTAATGCATTAGACATAATTGGAAGATAATAAGTAAAATCGAATTAATCGATTCGCCATTCACTGTCCTAACTTCGACCAATAGCCTGTATTGAAATATTGCTAATACAGAAGAATGCAATTGCAGACGGATTTGAGCGTATTGCCCACGCTATGGTCATGCCAGACAGAAATTGTGTGAGCCTCGATGAAGTCATGTTGCATCAAAACAGAGTACTTCATAATGAAGGTGAGTGTTTGAAGCGTCAGTCATCCTCCCTCCTATTATAACCAACGTATAGGTGGAATCTATAATTATTGCTCTCTTTAACATTTTGCCTTATAGCCTGACTTGAAATCGAGAGTTTTAAGCATCGTAATCTTATACCCTACGTTCTAAATGATAATTACGCGATTGAAAATTGAACGAATGAAAATGGTAAAGCGTCTTGTGCATTTACACAGATACCGTATTATTGTCATTCTACGACAATCACTCCATGACATTCAGCTTATCTCTATGAGCTGGATTGTAATCAGATTGTTGACCGTTGATGTTAATTAAAGTCCCGAATCAAAATTTCAGATGGCTTCCAGTCGGAAGACTACATGAAGTGAAAAGCTCGACGAGTTGGCTCGCAACTTTAAAGGGACAGTCAACAGTGGTGAATTTTGATGCCATGTATATTTTTGTGAATGCTACAGTATTGTAGTTGCATTCGTTTCGACTTTTATTCGCTGCGATATTAGCCTAATATGGCTGACTACCCTATCAACTCTGTGATGTTGTAGCGCTGTCCATGTCATGTGAATGAAAGTCGTTGTCATTTTACTGTAAAGTGATTGCATAAATAGGTGCTGGAATCAATGATTTGCTAACAAAACGCTCACACTCCCTTTCTCTCGCTGCCAAGACAATCTGTGCAGTTGAAAATAAAGACTGCATCTTGCCATAAGCAGCAACCCCAGACATGTTATGTTTCCATCGTGACATCGGGTTTTTCGATAAACACATTGAATAATGAAAAACTGGCACGTGCTCTCGACTAGATGGGAACATTGGGAGCGCCACATCAAAATTCCTGTCCTGAATAGTATCAGAATACTTTCAAATACTGATATTTACATTGCAAGTAGATTTTTAAAATCACGAATATTCGCATGCGGAAACGCTTTTTGCAGGCATTGGATTACATGGAGTGAGAGGGATGGAGCTATTGACAGCGCTTCATCGTTTCGTAAAACTATTTCCCTATAGAACTCCTGGCTGTTCTACTCGACAGACAACATCAAAAAACGAAATCGTCCTGTGACTATGCCACTCAAAATTGAAATGGGCGAAAAATGATAGACTTCAGTGTTAGTCAATTAAGTTCTGCAAATAAGAAGCATAACAAATTTGACTAAACGCAAGAGGAAGTAAACCTTGTTTACGTTAAATCTCATTGCGTTCCGATAATGTAACCTTGAGCCGCTGCAAAGCAGAGCATCATAAGCTTGTGTGATAAACGCTATTGGTGTGCAGATGTGTTTTTATGCTGCAAGCGGACAGAAGCAATCTGTTTGAATTATGGCTAATTGGAATGCAGCAATCGGTAGCCTACTTTGGCAACAAACAGAATGCAAGTTAATAAAGATCGAGAAAATGTGATGCGCTATGAGGGCTGTGGAAGCGCCATTGGTTGATTGACGAGTGCTTATTGCTTTTCAGGCTACTAAAACACTCGAATGCGGGTTATAAACAAGAGCTTTGCAGTCTAATTTAGTCCCACTGCCGTCATGGCCTGCTACTTTCTTTTGTGTTAGTTAGCAGTAAACAGCATATCCTTAAACTTTAAACCGCTCTTCACGTGTAAGTGTTCACATTTGTTTTTGTTATTTCAGGCATCAGAAGCCGTTTGGCAACGTTGGTCAAGTGTTATTTACGGTAAAAATAGTGCTTCCCGGGCGCGTCTGGGCCGAGCTCGACTATCTTCTAGCACTTTCCACGGTCGCCACCACCCAACCAAACACTGCCGGCCACGAGTTGTTTTCGCTACTCGTGCCTGTCGCTACTGGCTCTGTGCCAGCCGCAGACGCTGTTATAAACAGCGATCGCGAATCGATGTCTCAGACCCCTGTCGTCTAACCCCGTGCTGGTAAATGCGTGTGCTCGCCGAGCAAATAGCGTCCAGCGCTTTGAGTTCTGATCATAATCACCGTTCAACGACGAAGACAGAAAATACAATGGATGCGCATCCGCAGCAAGTGAGTCAAGTTTTCACACCGTATACAGTCAACTGCGTTTATAACGCCTGGCTCTATAACGTCTCTGGCTTTATAACGGTGGTATTTGGCCGGTTCATAGACCGACGTTATAAAAACAGTTGACTGTAATTGCGATGCCCATATGACAACCGAGTAGTGGCTTAATATATATGTGTTCCAAGTAGATTATTCAAAGTTATCTCTTTATGCCACAGCGTAAGACTGATGTTTGACTACTATGAACAGTGCTGAGTATGAAGATGCGACGGGTACCAACCTCCCCGCTATCTAACTTTCATCACCCGAGTCCGAATAAGTAGGAAAAAACTGTCGATACGAAGCGGTTACCCTTTCTAAATAAGTACTGAATAAAATAGAATGCAGGACGAAATAAAACAGAAGATTTTTCAAAGAACATATCCTCTGAGATGCCCATTTCTTCGCCTCAGGCACCAATCGATGGCTATTCCTGTTTCTCCTAATCCCTTAGGCCCCATCTCCAGCTCCTTTCCTACATACTTAATTCAGCTCCTGAACATTTCCTTCTGAACCTACTGTGTAATTTTTCAGGTCAACCATGCTATGTGGCACAGAAGTGCGCTCGACATGAAGAGTATGTGATTTGCAAGCAGAGCATATGACATGATATAAAACATTTTAGACTCGAATGCGGCAGCAGGACACGACTCGATGTCCGTACCGCGCCAAGCCGTCAATGAGGCATCGTCCGGTCGATTCGTGACGCTCGATGAGGTCATGGACCATGCAAATCGATATCTACACAATTCGGGTATGCTAAAAGAATATGTTACAAATGGGCCATCATAGTACTCGTAAGCATCGGCTAAATCAGTTTCCTGGGGCATATATCATGTAGCATTCTAGCTATTGTAATGATAATTATAATAATCATAAGTGCGACGACTGGTCAACTTTACCGACCATCCTACGCCTTTTGAAGAAACGCTGCTTCATAATAACTCCCTATTGCAGACGGATTCGAAAGAGCTCAATACATGAAAGAGATGACCATGGAGGAAGGAGGATCCAGCGGAGCACGCCGTGACTCATTGGGCTCGCCATCTGACATTGAACAGGTAGGCAATCAAAAAATCAAATGATCTGCTAACGAGAAAATGGGATCGTAAAAAGTAGTATCATTCGTGACGGACGTGCGTGCTAGCGCTATCATTGTTCCTCTGTCTTATGAAAAATTCGACAATTTCTGGATACTACTCTTGTGCTTTCTGCTCTACCCTGCAGTATATGGAAATATTTTGTGCGCACTTAACTGAATTTTGTGTTTCAGCCCAGCACGCTGGACACCATAATGCAGCATCAGAATCGAATTCTTCACCACTCAGGTACAGAATATATTCGACTAGTAGTTCTTTACGTTGATTACTGCGCTTTTGTTAAGCTGATGTTATTTGGTTCTCAATTAAAAAGCTAATGAATTGCCTGCATACTGTCTGCAATTCAGTGTTTTGTATTCAAATGGCTTTCCAACGAAATAATTAGTACCGTAACTGTCCACACCCATTTAGAATGACGTTATTCAAATTTAGGACACCGTAAAAATACTGATACAGTGTTGAATGACTCGTCCTAGCCTTTTTCCGCCTAGCAACTGGGCTTAGGCATTAAATTGCCAAGCGTATTGCAATTCGAGTCGAACAAAGAGTTAAGAGAACTTTTTGTAACACACAAAACATTCATAGAAAAGCGAATAACAATGAAATCGGATCAAAACTGCACTTAAGTGCGACTACCCGACTTCCTAGCTCTTTAGAACAAGTTGTAATATACATTCTTTCAGATGGCTTCCTAAGAGACGACTATATGAAGGAAAAGTCGTCCTCGCGTCACCACGGTATAATGGATGACACCGAAGGAAGCTCGATTTTCTCCTAAGCTGCAATATCGTTCAGAAAGCCCTGAGACAACACGACACCTGTCTTTTCTTCTTCCTTTGTGCACCGTTTATCTTTCCTAATATCCTGTTCTGGTTTTCTGCAGTCCTTCATCGAGAAAAATCACCTCGGTAATATGAAACCTCGCTTATCATTCAAACTGTTCCAATGTCGCATTCTTTTCTTCAATCCTATGGATTGATTTGATTGGGTGTATTTGAGGGTTGCCTCTTTATGTATTTGCATTTGAAGTACGATTGAGCGATTATTCGAATGATAATTACCAAAAATTTTAAATTCTCGTTGAGTCTGCCAATGTTACTGTTGCCCGATGAATTTTGCGTGTTGCTGTTGTCTTTCGGGGTTCACAGATCACAGTATCTGAAAACTTTGACTTCTTTCATATATTTTTTCTTAGAAATTTATTTGACAATTATTTGAATATTGTAAGTATATTAGTTAGTCGGTTTCTATGATTTATGAACAATGTCATTCGAATATTTTGTAGTTTTGACTTGTGACAGTTTTAAAATCCTTTCATAAAATTTAAAAAAGAACAGTGCAAAACAGACAACACATGGTAAAAGTTATTGTTGAACACAAGAGCTAAACATGACAAAGAATATTTTCTGATGGTATCATCAGGACTACTTCAACACGCTGCATTACACTTCCAACTTTTTACTCCGCAGTCTTCATTTACATTTCACAACTGATAGTAAAAATGCTGGAAAGTACGCACATCGAATTTAAGTATCAGGAGAGCTGCACAAAATAAAACAGATAACTATCTACAAGGCGCTCGGAAAGAATATAATCTCATTTATTTGGAGGTAACTCAGATATATGCAAACTGAAATGTTTCGAAATCAGAACAAGTATATTACGAAATGTATGAAAGCACGCTTTAAACTATCAGTCTGTTTGCCTTAATCTGTCCCCCGATTTGTCTTCTTTTTTATCAAATGACATCAAAATGTAAGCAATCGGTTCTCGTTATTTTATATTATCGAGGAAACAAACTTGAAAAGCAAGCGAACATGAATTGTTTTTAGAAGAAGAGCTTTGTGCTCATTTAAAACATTTCAGTGTTTGCTTAAAATAATAAACCCATTGCAACAGTTACTGAGTAAAGTTAATTTATAAGATACACTTTCATCCCTGTAAATTGATCACTGTTGCATTTTTGAAAAAATATTCGGCTTAAAGTGAAATGATCCCGTTGTTGCCAAAAGTGTTAAATTTTAGTGAAAATTTATTTGGTATATTTGCATAAATGAGCAGATTAGAGAATGGTTAAGGAACGACGCAAGTCAAACATGTCGACCAAAACAGGGCGGCATTACGGGACTATGGAATGCGCTCTCTTCGTATCGTAGATCAGAATAAGCTGCGCCATCCTGCTGACCATAACCGCATCGAAGATCACGTTATGGCGTGCTTAAAGCGTGACAAAGCCAGTCGACGCCACCTTATCACACGCGCTGTTTACCAAATGCCAGATTGCAGGTTCAACCTGGTCAATATTGTTGTCTTATAAGAGCGTTCGTCGGCGTCGAAGATCAGTGCTATCATTTAGAAGTCTTTTCATCTTTACTTAGAATCTAACACGTTGCACTTGGACTCAAAACAAAATGCTGCTACGCGTTCTCACCCTTCTGCTACTGTTGGGTACGTTTCATTTGCACTTGACAAAGAATAAACGTTCTGTTCAAATGTCGCTCAGATTGTGAGCTAACTTATCGCTCAGTAATGATACACTATCGCGTATTAAACTCAAACTGGCGCATCTGTGTGCATTTTAATCATTGCAGGAGTACTGTGGTAAACTTGCTCACTTAAAATGATATATTTCAAATGTTTCCATTTGTTCTGCAGCAAAGAAACGCCTAATAAACACATAGCCAAATTATCTGAAAGCTGTCAGTTTATTTCATAATTTACTGTCTTTCTGTTTATCCACGATGTCGAAATGCGACAAACTTATGTAATGTTCAATTAACTTAGAGGAAATTATAGCAGTGACAAAAGTATTTCCTAGTGTATTAAAATAAACTCATTCTCAGACGAATATCCTTTGGCAGCTTTCATGGAAGACTGGAGACGTTACCATAAAATTGTTTCAATCACAAATTTTGTTATTGCAAGCGTGGGAAGGGCACCATTTGGCCAATTTAATTGTGCAGCCGCTAACTTTTCCCACTCATATAAAATCGGAATAATGATAGCGCTTTTTATTACTGTAATTGCAATAACTTTGCAAAATAGGTCTCTGTACCAATCGCATCGACGTTGTTGTCCTTTATTTTGATGCAGAAATATTAATTAAGTGAATACTGCTATCAGTTCACTAAAAAATGCTGCACATGGCAATTGCAACGAACGTTTCCTTAAATATCGTTTACGTCATGATTCATAGATCACATCACTGTCACCTAATTATGTGCGATGAAAATGCAGAGTTTCCTCTCCGAAATAAAGTTGATCTAAGATTAATAACGACAAAATATGCAAACGCCTCCTTTAGCCTTTTTTTCAGTGTGATTGCAATAAAGCTTTGAAATTTTCAGCATACGCCAACCCTCTAACGGTGGAGATTGATGAGAGTGAGGAAGTTACTGATGTCGATTCGGAATGGCTGAGTTTCCCCGACAGCACTAACATGGCAGTGACTGAAGCGGCGCCGCAATGTGGAAATGAAGTAAGCCTACTGTATTTATAAAATAGACCTTTGCTTGTGAGTATGGGTTTTAGGCATCAACTTCAGGACGTATTTATGTTTTACATGAATATCAAGAGCGTGTACGTAATAGCGAATTATTTGAATAGCTTTTATAGATTGTATCGGTTTTTACCGTGTCGTACATCAACAAAAAGGCAGGGGCTCTGAGTATAGTTAACTGTCAGTATACAAATGGAAACTAATTATGCATTACAATGGGTTGTAAGTATGAAAAGACCTTAGACTGCCTCACTTTGATCATGGCTAATACCTCTTGAGATAATGGAAAATGCATTCAGGACGAACTCTTTCCTGAATCAGGCGTGGAAGACTTGCCCGATGACGTCGACGAAGAAATCTGCGAGCGCGAAAGCCTGCAAGATGTGATCAGCTCCAATGGGAAGCCAAAACCCAGACCCAAACCTCATCACAAATGCAAAATGTGCTGCAAACTCGGCGCAGTTGCCGGCAAAAAGGTACAATATCTTTATATCGTCGTAGTGATATCGTCCCTATTCTTCTTCTTTTCAACAAACCCTTTACACTCTCAAACAAGTCATCAGAAACAGGCCCGCCAGCGTAGAATAACTCTTTTTTTACCCCAAAACGTAATTCTAATGAAAACGGCCAATACCATTGCCGAGAATCCCAATCTTGCCGGGACGTTTGTGTTGACGGGAGACACGATTAATAGCCTGTAGATTGCCACCGACAACATAAAATTACAAAAAACAACCGTGATTGCATCTAATTTGCTATCATATTAGGATGAATGTGACTAGAAAACGAGTGCTTTGCTTGACATCCTGCTATCAACGGAGAGCTTTTTGACGCTTTACCTGAAACGAGCATAATCTCAACATGAAGACAGCGGATAATTGCGCGCTTTTAATGCATTTGTCCCTAAGTATGTCAAATATCAAATCTCTATGGCAATTAATACTGCAGCTGCAGTGCACTGGAGAGAAACTTTGCTCTGTAACAAATTCAAGAAAATAATTCTCAGTAGAGAAATCTTAGTTTGACCGTGCTGTGAGTACGATTAGATAAGTATCTCATAGATGCAAATTTCATTCTGTCTGCTTCAGGTGATGAACTCCCGCACATTCAATTATATAATTGATTCCATAAAGGGAGTCGATAAAACGAGATAAGAGTCGTAATCATTCGAGAAGAACGAGAGTGCAAGATAATGGAACGCAATATTTTTTCAGGTCCGCAAGGGCAAGTGTCCCTTCGTCCAGTGTCGAAACTTCTTCATCTCATTCTTCAAGAAACACAGGAAGTGTATCAAGCACCCGAAGAAGTGCGGCTTCTTCTTCGTCAAATGCTGTGTTCGCCAACATCACAAGTAAGACACTGAAGAAAATAGACCTTTGATTATTTTAGAGGAGGGAGCAAAGCTTGTGATACGACTACCAAGAAAAAATTACTGATATTTCACTTTTGCGTTTCATAATCCGCGAGTTTCTCTTGTTCTACACTTAAATTATGCTTAGCGCAGTTCAGCCCTTGTTAAAGTTATTTCAAAAACTGCATAACAGCTTTATAAGGGCTTATAAATATTCAACTGAATTCAAGCCTAGCGGTTCAGTGTCCTTGTAAACGGAATGCGAAATAAAATTGAAAATTATGTGCAGAACAGCCAGACTGTATGAATTTTAAATAATTTCATATCGCTGATTATAGGGACATCTACGCTCCCGTCTCGGAGGAAGTCGACGAAAATCAGGCATGGGATAACTGATCGTATGGGCACGACGATTCTGTAATTTAGCCCCTTGATACGATTATGGCAAAAAAATGTTGCGGATGTATACAAGCTACTTTTGACTTTCTTTTCTTCAAAACAACGATGATTTCACAGATATTTTAATGCATTTCAGGCGTGAAAACACGAAATGATCCTTTGTACAAGCGTTTAATCGACAATAAGATGAAATAAAATGATTACAGTAGTCAGTCGGTACAAATTTTTCTGTCATGCAGTAAACATCGAAACTCACGCCGCATTCCTAACAGGCACATGTTGTTAACTAAATCACTTGTTGGATCCTTTGACGATCATATTAATCAGTTTCGAGATGAAAGAGCCGCGGTTGTTACTATTGCCTCCGTTAGTTATGTCACCGTCTCGACCGCGATCGTCTCCCTCATGGGGACGACCGTTGCCACCATTACGATTGTTGTGTCCGCCACCATTGTGACCATTGGCGTTGTTGTTGTAGTTGTGTCCTCCATTGTTATTTCCCCCATTGCCTGTTGGGATGCCTGAGCGTGGGCTTGTGTTGCAGTTATCGGTATTGCACGTGGAGCAACTGCCGGTACCGCCGGCGCGGTTACAAGTCGCTATTCCAGCCGCGCATCCGCCGCCTCTTCCTGTTGCACCCCCGCATGTGTGCAAGACGAATGGGGCTTCAAATAAAATCATTAACATCTTCATAAATGTCGCTTGAAATGAGATAATTATCGCCCGCAGAGACTTGATCTTAACAGTTGATGAGTTTTGTAATTTCATGCTTTTTTATAGAGTTTAGAAGCTGAGTTAAATAATATTTTCCTTTTAAGTACTCAAAATTTCGGCATCGAAAGAGTATGTGTCCGCTTCTCGCAGTTCGCATGATTTCAGCGAAAATTTGAACATTAGTCACAGTATAGAGTGAAGGATATGATTACAAGGCTATGAACTTACATCGGCCTCCTTCACATTGGAAAACATGACAGTCGACGTTGTGATCGCCACCCGTGCCACATAGTTTCTCGCGATAGGACTGTCCTGTTCCGGACATGCACCATCGAGCTCCGTCTAGAAACGACAAAGACACTTAAGCCTAAGCAATGCCATAACCGTTAGAGAGCTACAGCTGCTGCCGCGAAGATGGATCATGAAATACCGGCTGACAGCAACCCAGACCTAGTTGAAAAACTTTTCTTGAGTAAGAATCCATGCAATTTACAATTCAAAGAAGTTGATACGAAAGTGGGCGCTGTCAAGTGGCGGAGGGAGGTGGTGTCTGATTTTCCTAACATTCGATACGAGCTCTGCTAAGAAATTTCGCCGCTTCGAAATCTTATAGTACTGAAATTCTGCATACATTCATCCCTTACTTAATTATAAATTATCAACCAGTCCCTGAAACTGGAAGGTCAAAGTAGCGGCCATCTTCGACGAGGGAAGTTGCGCCAAACTCACGAGATTACCTCGACACTACTGACATAATAATGTACTGTGTTGAACTGACGTACAAAGCAGCATTATTTCGAGAAGGCTGAAGTTAAAAGGCAAGTTTGCACCAACCTGTAACTTGACGGTTAATCACGATTAAAAAAGCCAAAGTTATGAAGAATCGCATGATGGATGGATAAATTTTTTGGCGTTTACTTCATACACGCAACCAGTATATTGTCTATCACGTGTAAAAAGGAAGGAAACGATTGAGCGTCTCCGCAAGCACATTCTTATCAAGAGCTTATAAAATCAGCGCTGCCTGTCGCTTGAACAGCGCTATATTTGTCAATAATTTTATAGTTGACCTTCAGTTGAACTCAAACATAGTGACGGTGTTGATTTCTTGGTAGATGACGCAATTTTTGTGATCCGCGCACTTGAACAACTCACAGAGGATGCTCATAAATTCAAACATCTCGCAATATTATCTAACACCAATACATAGACATGACCACTGGTAAAGGCTTTCGGGGATATGATAGTTCGCTTGGAGGTAATATTCCTAGAAAAATTCTTTATTTTCAAATCTCGCAAGTTTTCATCATGTTAGCGACCTCTTTGAATAAAGGTGATCATTGTTTATTCATCAGCGCTCACGTTTACTAGTTATCAAAGAAATACACTCACACACGAAGTCACTCGAAGCTAATAGGTGCACTACCCCCATAGGAATTTACTCCCTACACATTCAACAGCCATGTCTGGCAACGGAGTACGAGTGGAAAGTTCTGGGTGGGATCAGACGAGGATAGGTCGGAGGACTGACCGCAGAGATAGCAAAATTTTGGAAATAGATAAATATGAAATATTGACCTTAAGCAATTTCCCTATTCGAAACCTCATCCTCGATTGTTCCGAAGTATGGTGCCTCAATCCTACAGTCAGGACGGAGTCAGCCAGAATCTGGAGCCTTATGAAGAAAAGCAAGAAGTGCACAATCCCTGGTTCTTCATAATGTCATCTCAAGCGGAATACCTTTGCCCGACTAAATTACTGTAATTTTTCTCTCGATAATCTTCGCGCTGCATTTGTTTGTTGTATATTTTTTCATATTGTACTTTTAAATTCTTAGAAAAGAAAAAAACAGATGCGTAAACTCGCTGCTTATCGGTTCTGTGCCTGTTGATTGCATCTGCAGTTGGTGAATTGTGAAGGTAATTACCCTTCTCTTAATTTGCAACGATTTAATCTCCTGCGGTTACATAGGATGCAAATAGAAGCGTATCGCATAAGTGGAGGGCGTCATCGCCTCTTCCAGTCCAGATATTGTCTCAGACACGCCTTATTACTTTTACTGTGGTGGGAATAATCAGTGGCGGCTAACTCTGTGCATATTCCTCATTGTTTTTGCTGTGTACTGAATCGAGGCAAAATTTATGTATGCTGTTTATCCACCACTGCAATATGAAATGTCCCCACCGCGTACTTTTCTCATGACTAGTATGCAATCAGTGACACGATTTCCGGCTAACCCGTGTAGTTGCGTCGTTGTTTGAACAAATTCACGCTCGAGTTAGCAAATTGATGAACAAACTATCAATCAAAGATAGCAACTTTGAACCCAAAGTATGCGGTATTCCTGCAAAACTATCTTATAAACTGATTATAATTTACGATTATCGTTCAGCCAGAAACAATGCGAGCGGCCCTTCCTCGTCATCTGTCAAGGGCTGTTCGCCACTCGATGAACCGGAGGCCTTTTTGCTCAAATGCTGTGACAGAAGGGAAGAAAATAATTCTTCCTCCGGGTCAGAAGAAACCGTTCTACATTCTTCGCGATCATCTTCGCAATACGGGAATGGACATGAAGTCTTTCAGCATCATCGACGCAAAGCGTCGTCTGCCCACTTTCACCAACGACGACTGGCGAAGGTACAGTTTCTTTACGATTTCTTTTTAACTGGACGCTTTTTCAGTTCATGTGAACATTTTTGAAACCATATCGGAAACTTTCCCAATTATATAGAGCACTTTTAAAATATATTTAGTGTTCAAATATCCTATTTTGATTTTCTGTGAAACGTAATCAGTTTGAGTTAAAAAATGTTCACCTTGATTTTGAAGTGTTTAATTTAAAGTGAAAGTAATATATGAAAGGACGAAAGTAATTAGATCATTCAAAAATTTGCGCTATTTAGCATGAGTTCTGGTACATAATGGAATATATCCCACCTGCAGTTGAATTCTTTTAGGAGAACACAGCTGAAATCGTTTATAGCGGTTTACGTTAATTCACTTACAACGGTAAAATTTGACCGGTCCCCCATTTACCGCCATAAACGAATGCTATTCTATTTGAATGCAAAAGTGACGAATTGAGATAGAAGACCGTGTATAGGGAACATTTTTCAGTCAGTAACGGCAAAACAGTCTTTCCTGAGACTTTCCTTGACGTACTGCGTGCTAAAGATAGGCTAAATTTGGCGTTCTACGGTATTTGGTCTCGACGCTCGTTACTGATCGAAAATTTTCCCCTATAAAGTGCCATTTATTTAGGCATCTTTTTGCACTCGCCCACGCCGGCCAGTACTTCCCGAGAAATCAGGAAGCCGTCATGGCTCAAATCAAGGATGGTGCTATCAGCTGGATTGAACAAAATAACGACTCCATTCAGCCGATTGATTACTACAATTTCCTCTCCTTCCTACGGGTTTATCAGAGAATTTACCGAATTTTGGAACCAAACAACGCTCGTAGGAAAATTTTGAGATGGTTTTTGGACAGATATCAGAGCTTGCAGTCTGATGAATTCTTTCCGGTGAGTTTATAATAGAAATTTTCAATTAGACGTGGGTATTAGGCGAAAAGAAATGACAGACACATTTTGTTTATCCTAGTTACTCAAAAGTCTGCGTAGAAGAACAGAAAATATGTGCTGCAAGGGTGGAAATTATTGATAGTATTAAATTAGGGTGAATTAAGTGATCCGGCCGACCAACCAACTTAAATTCCACTCAATATTTCTTTCCTTACAGTTATTGCTGTCCTCTTTCTTAAGCATTGTATAATTTAAATGTTCATTCCCATATTTTGAGGGATTGATGTTTCTAATCAATCTGGGGTGGCTCATATCCCTCAATCCCTGTTCCGCACCTACCTTTGTATAATATTTCATTTCCACTTGAATGAGGACATATTCCATCTTAATCTGATTGGAGAAAATGTCCTCTTTAATGTTTAGAAAATGTCCTTAGTATAGTGGAATTCATCGACAATTCTGATGACGTTTCCATTTCAGATATTTTGGCGCATTACCTTCCTTCTCGTGCAAAGCGCTCAAGAAGATGAACAGACCAAGCAGGACATTGCAAAAATGATCGCTCACGCGGTAGAGCTGGCTGGAAACGCTGATATTTACTTGAATCTTCGATTGCTTCAATTGCTCCATCAGTATTCAATCAGCAAGCAATTGGAGCCGCAGACAATTGCTAACTTTGAAGAGCAGATATTCGCTCTGCTAAGAACGAAAGAACTGCCCGCAAATCAACGCGATCTATTTTGCACCTTGCGCTTTGTAGCTGATATAGAAAAATCTTACAACGAGAGCCAATCTATTATTACGAAGGCGAGCGTATTCCGAGCGTATGCTCGTAGACGTGGAGTGAGCTGGGACTGGCTGCGAAATTCGATCGAGTTGGTGTTCTCCGGCGACGACAGCTATTATCATATTCGACAGCCCGCCGCATTAGCTGCTGTACGCGCGTACAAATGGAAAGCGATGCCTCTACTGCCAGAGGATGTCAACAGGTGAATCCGCATTTATGACTGCACATTAGCGTGCTTAAGCTAGTTTTACAACCTCTGAGTTAATTGTAAATGTCTTACTCTGAGGAAAATAAATTTCTTCATTTAAAATATCTTACACTGAATAGTCGGGCTATAGGGGCGACGGGTAGGCGATGCAAGCGCCTAACACCAGTGAGGCAATTTAGCTTCCCCGTGATTATTTACACATGCACTGACGCCTGCTTAGCGCAAAATGCTCTATTTTGTATGGTAAAATATTACAGATGCTAAATTGCCTCACGAGTGTTAGAATTTGTATCGCGTTCGCGTAATATTACGACCAGAGAACTGTACTTATATTCAACATATTTTATTCTGTAGTTATTAATCTTCCCAGGCACCGTTTTTGGCAGAGAAGAGCTCGCTTTTCGGTACTTGAACACCGTTTTTCGCCAGAAATGATAGTCGTGTTTTGGCTTTTTCGTGCGTAAACTGATACAAAGGAGCGCTAGCGATTTTCGAAGCAGTTTGCCTTATTCAGTCTAAGAGTTCTTATTACTGATAGGCAAATTTTGACTTTAACACATTGACGACAATGCACGTTTTTCGTTTTTTTGCGCATGGGACAGACACATTTTTTCTTTCCTTTGCGTACGACCCACCATTGAGTCCTATTGTCCCAAATGGTAGTCCCAAGTTTACAGCATTATGGGGGGACTATTATCGATTAATTGCAAAAAATCGCGGGGAATTATTAAAAGCGCAGAAAAAACCAATTAAAACGCGTACGACCCACCGGTGGGTCGTATTGTCGTCAATGTGTTAACTAAGCAGTGATATTTCAGGTATATAGAACTGGCGGCCGAGCCGTATCTGACAAATCCGGCGATTCTGTTCGAACCGCAGTCGATCAAAGGTCAATCTGCGCCTGAACATTACGTGAACTTTGCATATTTGCTAGTGGCGATCAAAAGCGCAGCTTTGACGGACCTTCGGGACCGAGGAGTTCTCACCGTTCGACTTGACGGCACTTTTTGGGACAGATTCTTTGCCACGATGAAGACGGAGGTCGCAAAGTTAAACGGACGCCGTACGGAATTGCTCCGTCCCATCTGGATACGCTGCTCCCACCACGCTAGTCCCAAGCAGCTCTCCTCTCGCCAAAGAGAATATCTCACCCCGCCTCACAATCGAGAGCGATACAATATGATGAAAGATCTTATTTATCGATATGCCACTGTGACTTACGATGCTCACGAGCGTATGGAATAAACTGCCGTATTTTATGGAATTTTTGTTCTGGCATACGATAATTTACAAGACACATCGGCGATATGCCCGCAAAATTGCACGATTATTGGTGACCATAGCCCACGCGTAGCTTTCAAAGTTACTAATGAGTATGGCATGCAGCCAACAACGTGTTTTTGCCCATGATTAGACGCATATATCCAATTTCGATATCATATGCTGAGTTACGGTAAGCGCCAGATATGTTAGCCTGCGCTCTATACATGTGATCCTGAGCTTACGCCATAAAGAATCGTGATTCGGCAGATGTAGGGCGCAATTTCTAGTCAGATTTAAGCTTATCTACCAGCCACTAAAACATTCCTCTCCACGCTCTGCCGCCAACCGACGACCCACGGAGAATTGTCTCTGTATACAGTCAACTGCTTTTGTAACGCCTGGCTCTATAATGTCGTTGGCTTTATAACGTCGGTCCTTGGCCGGTCCCGTGTACTATGTTTTGTACAGGGCCAACTGCCTCTATAACGTAACTGTCTTTATAACGTCGGTGTTTGACCGGTCCCTTGACCAACGTTATAAAAGCAGTTGACTGTACTACAGATTTATCTTTACCGACTTTCGCCATATTTATACTCTTATGTAAAATTGCTTAATAAAGTACGGTAGTGCAGATATATTGCGAAAGCTCTGTCTGACGACGGTACGCATGTTTTTCCATTTTGAATTTTTGGATTCTACCGGTTGTATTGACTTTATCGACTGAAGAAGAATGTTTTCTGACTTTACTTTGCTAACGAAAAATTTGTATACTTAGACAACTCTGATATCACCACTGTAAATAGCAGAGGTGACCGTGTAGGTACGAGGAATACTTAAGTTCCATAGACAATAATAACTAATATTTGAGTTCTAGCGGAGCTGTGAATTAGGTTTCTTCACTTTTAAGTTCTGTAGCTTTGTTCAATCCAGGCGTCGGTGAGTAACCGCTGATTAAAAGCCGCTCGGTTCATCTACATTCAACTGCAGTTTTTTCTATTCATATCATTGTGGAGTATAGTGTGAGATGATAACGGCAGAGTAAGACATCAAACAACAAATACACTGCAATGAAAAAATAACGACTAAGTCAACTGAGAGTAACCTGTAGAGATTTTAACAGTTTAAAGCAGTTTGGCTCTCACACTTGGTAGAGTACTGTTAAAGCAAAGGCGGTCAGCAGTTTGAACGAATACAAATCACTGACTCCACTCCGAGGCGGCGTTGAAGTATTTCCCATATTATTGCTATTCTGTACTGGGCCGATCACTGCATCGTAGTCTTGTTGTAACAACACTGACATCTGAAAGTTCTCCACACTGTTGTAATCCTGATCGTTTGGTCGCAGAAGTTGTCCAATGCAATTTGATGGTATTCCCGCCAATGCATACTGAGTGGTATTCAGCAAGGTGGGAATTGTCTGGGTCGTAATGTTAGCCTGAAACGAAACATTACTTTTTGACATATTGCGACAAGACTTTTGCTTATTTGATTGCTGTTTAATTAAGATTGAAAAGATTGTAATATTTTGGATATTTACCGCGGTTACTTGATTATAGTCCCGGGCATATTTTCGATTATGACTCTGACTGAATAATGTTGACTCCAAAAATATGCTCGAGAAGGGGTTCACAAATATAGTTGTGGGGAGAGGTGTATTATCGAGAATATCAGTTATCTAATGACAAGCATGTTGGGTATCGCTCAGTTCCGTTTATTCGACATGGAAAGCAAGACTCCGCAGGAGCTGTTTGTTAATAAAAAAACAGCAAGCAACGTTCACAACTTGCCTGATTCGAAGATGCAAATTGTAAGCGAAAAAGGACGTTGTTCACCACATGATAGTTGAAGCTATGTCCATCATAAAGTATGCTCATTTTGGCTTTGCTCTCGTAATTATTGAGCTCATTAAAGAAGCTCATCTGGTTCAGTGGGTATTGATAGCTGAAGTAGTAGTCAAAGAAATAAATATTATTAGCATAAGGATCCATGATGAGAGCCTGCACAGGTTTGGAAAGAATGTTTGTGATTATCTCTGAGCGGGTCAAAGTGTCGTTAGCCGCCATTGTGTAAACATTCATGTCTTTTTGAGTTTGACCATTTAATATCCGGTAGAAAAGAGCGAACTGATTGCCGGTTTTAGTGATGAAGGCAAGAATTTGATCTTCTGCAATTTACAAGTCACTGACTGATTGATCGTTAAAGAGCATCGGTGCTCAAAAATTACTGTTAGATGTATATAAGAGGCCATGCTGAATTATATACGATTATTTTTTTCATTATTCTGTTCGTTTTTCATGTCTTTCAAGATTAAAGATGCTCTTAAAGGAACAACCTTCGGCGTCAACTATACGCTCTTAATCCTGACATCTATCTCAATCTCTGTGCTTTTAACCGTTCTTGATTAATGGAGCAAACTATTTTACATGCTCCTGACGCACAAATAATGTGGCATAAGGGCATTGTCCCGGTTTTCGGTTTGGCCTCTTTGCCTTTTTAGTCAAAAAACATCTCCAGTACCTTGTCTCTAGGATCAAAATTTGCCCCGCCCAGTAATCTAATTTTAACTATAAGCTTGCATGCTTTACTTATACATTAAGCAATTCTATCAGAATGACCTTGTGCTTGAGCTGGCTGGTCGATCAAGCTTGTAAAGTTCGCAAATGTACAATCCTTTCCATCAGGACATTGCATGACGACGGGGCCGTTGTCGGGGCCAGTAATTAAACTAAACCACTTGTCCTTTTCCGGGACTTTAAAATCAAAGACACTTGCGTAAATTTGAGTTCCTGCCTTGAAAACAAGTAGTAATTTTAGCTTGTTGTTAGCATTTCTTATAGGATACAAGCGCGCCGATCTGCAATCCACCTGGTGGGGAAAATGAGAGACAATTGGCTGTGGTCCAAACAGCTTTCCTAGATCGATGCCATCGGGTATGCTGGTGGCGAAGAAGAGCTGACAGTCGGCGGTCAATCCGTAGAGGAGATACTTGTTTGTGCCGAGTTGTTCGCTGAGACGCTCTATTTGACACGTTCCGTTGCCATCAGCTTCGATCTTCACGAAGAAGCTCAGAACGAAAACCAGTGAGGTAGTTAATCCATTAAGCATGATGTCTGGCTGATTCCAAGCGTAATTGTGACTGTCCTTTTCAAAAGAGTACTTTTTCTTTGCTTCAACCGATCTTTTATTAATTTTACATATAAAATATTAGATTGCAGAAGCAAACTTCAACTACAAGGAAGATTCTTTTAACCGAAAAAGCTATTACCTGGTTTTAACCGTGATGCGCCCGGAGTGTAGTTCCACAAAATACCTGAAAACGTTCTGTATTATACTACTGCTTCAATTATATCATCAGACACATTTAATCAATGTAAAACATACACTGCCATCACGCAGCGGTTGTCTGACTACTTGTGAGCAAAATATCGCGTTGTACACACCTTTAACTAACGCTTCGCAGAGTATTATTGAGAGAATACGGCACAACTGAGATCATTTTTGCCATCAAACGAATATTGATAATTTGCAAAATATACCTTGGGGGAGCTAGTTATTGAGAAGGCTTTCAACTAAAAGCACTGAGGGGGAGTTTAGAGAAATTACGATACTTCAAGCCTTAACATCTACCTTATATCTGCAAGTATAATTTTCCGAAAAGTATTATGATTGAATTTATATTTTTCGTTGCAAAAGACTTGTAATTACAGTTGCGATGTCTTAAAAAAGTGTTAATTTTTCATTAATGATTTCTACTCAGTAGTTACGATTGATTTTTTTATTAAGCGTGAAATGCTCAGGATAAGTAATTTATTCAGCTGAATTACAATTGAAGCTTTATTTTGAATGAAGACAACACTGAACGCGACAAAGCAGAGCAATTTGAATTTATTACGTTACTACGTCTCAAATAATACTAGAAAATTTAGAAAAACTGCGCACTATAGATCTATCAAGGAGCTATACAACTCTTAACAAACGAACATTACAGCAAGGCGGTTCAAATCCGGCCAAGTGTGAGCGTCGCTCAGAAACGGAGTCTAATGTAGACGACAAAACATCACAATTAGCCGCTGCTTGAGCTAACCGTTAATCAAAACTGACCACGAGGCTACGGAATCATTCGTCATTAGCTAGGGACGCAGTTTTCAGTATTATTCTTAAACTTAATTGCTGACATGCATTCAAGTATGCTCAGTTGAGTGTGTAAAGATAGCGCATGATTATAGTGGACTTCATGCTCGTTCTTTCTGACTTAGTAATGTAGGTCTCGCGACAGCTGTATTAAGTGATATTTTTGGCAGAAATTCGGGAGGCTGGCGAATACTGTTATGGGCTGATGACGGATTACAGATCTAATGGCGAGGCTAACTGATTGGCTAAGTTTCTAAAATAACTTATTTCCAAGAACAGTTGTCACAGCGAAAATTATTGTTGTCTTTATGTTGATTTCCAATCAAAACTTGAAAGTTGCAGCAATTAATACTTGAAATACGTAATGTTACCTTCATCTTACAACGATACGCGCGCATCCTAACTCGCTGCTATGGCCTTTTCACCAGCGCTTCTTTTATGACGCTTTCACCCAGTTACAGAATAATAATAAGACAAAGGCCAGCTGAAACAATATTATCTAAATTTGCAAAATCTAAGTAACTTGATGCACTTCGTGGACATGATCAAAGAGTTAATGGTGGCCAATTGTCTGAATGCCGGATTTGTAAAAATTACTGTTCCGGATCGTTGAATAAGGCTACTGTACCGAAATTTCTTTTTCAATCAAGAAATTAATACTAACTTTACGATCTCAAAGTTTGTTTCTCGTTTTCATAACACACTGCTGATTTTGTATTATAAACTAGTGTCTTTGTAAATGGTAAGGGCTGAAATGGGTGATTTGGAAGTACTGGCCCGATATAAAGTAACTGAAGCCACCGATAACTTTTCCGACTTGAGCTCCTTGGTCATTAAATGAAGGAGAACCGTATGACCTAAAGGCGCAGCGTCGCGATCGTTTGAGCTTGTTTAAGAGGAGGAAGTACTGTTACACACAAATGTATCACTCCTTTAAGCCGACGTTAGTGTCTGGTCCCCTCAATGCTGAACTGTCCCCTCTCTCTCTCTCTCAATCTAATGGTTTCTGCAGAGAGAACGTGACTCTACGTGGATATTAACAATAGCAGTTATTATTGAATTTTCGAAAGTCTCATAAGCTGGATGGCTTAATAAATGTGGGCGCATCGAAAGCAGCTACGCGATAAACAATTAGCACGGGTATATGAACCGTCAGCAGCGTCAATCTCGATATTTAATTATTCAAATAACACAGAAGCACGTGAGCTGGGCTCGCCAATATTCCGCATGACTTGGAAGATGCTATTAAGCTCCTTCATTTCGCTTTCGAGAATGTATAATTAAAAGTGACAGGCCAATAGATAAAAGAAAAGGAGCGCATGGTCTTTGTGCAGTTTGATAGTTTCTAAACTGCTCTGAGTCACAAATCTTTCATTTCGAACATTCAACAGCTGTATGGTAAACTACTTGTCTAACTATATTTGGACAATCGGTTCATTTGAATAACATTCCCAATCAGCTCATCATGGCGTTACAAAAATCTGAGATGGAAACTGATAACAATGCGATCGATTTGCATCAACCAATCATCAAAGAAGGTTTTGCGAAACTCAATTTGCAGAAGTTGCTCACTGCGTTAAGATCCAAAACGCCGCTATGGTTCATTGAAAAGGCAATCTGGATATTGATTTACATACTTGGTGTAATTTTCACCACGAAAATGTGCGTCGAATTGTGCATTCAGTACTACAATGATCCAACAACATCAAGCTCAACAGTTTCGTATAAAAAGGAAATGATTCTACCCGACGCGCTAATATGCCTGTCGTTCGACGAAAAGGAATTGGATGAAGAACGCAATATCCACCCGACAACTCCAAATTCCCCTCTCTGTTCAGGATATGGCAAATGCGATGGTTCGCCAGCTCCACAATCGAACTCTGGAAATGGATACGGATACGGCTACCAGAATGGCCCTCTACCAGAAACAAATGCGAAAATAAGTACGCCAGGTACGCAACAATCGAACTCTGGATATGGATACGGATACGGATACGGCTACCAGAATGGCTTTTTATCAGAAACAAATGCAAAAATAAGTACGCCAGTTACGCAAGAACTGAACTCTGGATATGGATACGGCAACCAGAATCACTTTTTACAAGAAAAAAATGCGAAAATCAGTACATCAGGTACCCAACAACCGAAGTCTGGATTTCGATATGGGTACGGTAATCAGGATGGCCCTTTACCAGAAACAAAGGCGAAAATAGGTGGACATAATACAGAACGGCCAATCATCAATGATAATCTTATGTACGGACAGGAAGTAGCCAATCATCAGTCATTAAGAGAACAAGTATCGACAAGCAGAGTAGAACATTCAGGAGACGTAATGGGCACAACGACCAAACCCCTTATGCAGTATCAAGACACTGTGAGGGTGCAGCTCTATGACAGCACACTGACTGTCAAAAATACTACAGACGGTTTCGACGAACAGTTAACTAGTAGACTAGATCAAGAATATCTCGAATACAAACCAGAAAAAAAGACCGACAAACCACAAGGATTTTATGGACAAGGTACTGAAAAGCCTAACCAGGGTTATGGACCTGAAACAGAAACACTTCACCAAGTCTCTGAGCTAACATTGCTCATGGGTCAAAATGAAACCGATTTAACGCCTTATTCCGACGACATAAGGAATTATTTTGGTGAAAAACAGGCGCAGTTTTTCTTCAAGGTCGACGATCCTTTAAAGTGGCCGAACCGGTTGAATTTCATCGTCCACAGATACCTTTACATGATGTATGAAGCAGAATTTTTGAGAAATTCTGGTCAGAATCCTTTTCATGATCTGCAGAACAAAACAGGTGATGACTGGGATGCACTGCTGAAAATTTTCGTTCCCAAAATGCTTGAATGGAATGTTAGCGTTGGCGTTTTGCAGAACAAATTCAGTCAAAAATTTCTTTCAATGTGTGAGCTCAAAATTCAGAAGCTGTCATACGATGAAGACAATGTTTTACTAAAGGCTACAACAGTCAATGGTACTATTTCCTATATCGGACGTAACCAAGTATGCTACACTTTTCCCATGAATAAAACAGAAGCTTTGGAGGTTTTTCCAATTACAGCGAGGAGTGGGTCTTTCCTCAGTAAATCTCTTGGAGAAGATTTGCGGTCACTGACATTCGATCTTACAGGTATCTTTCACTTTGTCCATTTCTTTCAAATAGCTTTTCTAAATATTACCATCATCACTTGTTTGCTATAACGCTCAAAAAAAGTTTTTTTTTTTTCTTTTCTTCAGCGTTTGTACCGCTATTCGCAGTGGCCGCTTCAGCGGTTGTCCCGCAGGGTGACGGGGTCCGCTCCTCTGGCCCGTTGTCGCGATGCGACATTGGGCCATGGTTGATGCGACGGGTTGAACATCGGCCGGCCCGTCGCGAGGGCCTGTCGCCAGCATGTTCGCAGCACAGCTGCTACCAATTCCCCGACCCACGGAGGGATGAGCAGCTTGGCTGGGTGAGGGGCCGCCCTCAGCGGGAATCGAACCCGCGTCCTCGAGACTGATAAGTGATGAGTGATGGTTTTAGACCACTACACCAATCGGCCCATACCGCTCAAAAAAAAAGTAGTAAGCGATATTAATTAGAAAAACATACCTGGTTTTTCCGTGTATAAGCCCATGGGCTTATATTTGGAAAATCCAGTTACATAGCGCTGTTATCAGCTGTAACCCGAAAACTGAAGAGTAAAGGTTCTTCAGTGTTTTATTCTCCTTTTAATTATTCTTAGAGGCAGAGGATGGAAGATCTATTTATTGTTGCGAAACCTATTGCAAAATATGATGTTTCTACTTAAATTGCATTGAAAATAACTTCATTTCACACATAAATGATGATCTTTTTTCGGCTCCAAATATAAGCCCACGGGCTTATATGTGGAAAGTCAACCCGAATGTAAGCCCAGGTAGGCTTATACTCGGAAAAATACGGTAGCAAGTGTCCATAGATTAAAACCAAACGCGTGACGCGCTGCAAGTATGCGCTATCAACTAAACGCGTAGCCTAAACATACCGTATTTCTTTCAACAAACGCCCAGGGTGTCTATTTTTTCAACCTAGGCTTAACGGGGGGGGGGTTAATGAAAGAAATACAGTCGTCAGAAGGGCGGATGTATGAGCTACTCGTTTGGGGCTGCTATCGGCTACTCAATAAAAGTCATTGCTTTTAAACGACGTAAGGAAACTTATGATTATAGTTGGGATTTCTAATAAGCCTGGCAATGCCACACAGAATTTCAGCGAAGAAGGGCCCACCGCAGTATTTTATTTTCGTGTAAGCAAAGGCAGATCTTCAATGCGCTATTGACAAGCGTACCGGGTTTTTCCGATTAGAAGCCCCCCAAATAGAAGCCCCACTGGGCTTCTATTCGGATTGACTTTCCAAATAGAAGCCCTGGGGCTTATATTTGGAGCCGAAAAAGGATCATCATGAATGCGTGAAGCGAAATAATTTGAAATGAATTTTACGTGTAAATACCGCATTCTCTATTAGAATTTGCAAAAATTATATAAATCTTCCATTATTTACGAGTAAGATTCATTTAAAAGATGAAAAAACGACGCAAAGTACAAATATGATTGGTACTGCAAAAAGCATTATGCAATCGAATTTTCCAAATAGAAGCCCGGGGCTTCTATTTGGGGACAAAGTAGAGACGCGAAAAGTGCCAATTCTTATTACAAGCCCCGGGGCTTATACTCGGAAAAACCCGGTAATAGTCTTTCAGAATATTTCAAGTGTAAGCCCAAGAAGGGGGGTTTTCTGAGAAAACTGGCGTCACAGTTATGAAGCTAAAACAGAACGTCCTCCTACCCCCATCCTCGACTACCCCTCGAAAAAGCTACGAACAGGGGTGATTGTAGCTTAGTCTTCCTTACCACGAAGCTTTCGCCGTGATATAATGCACCAAATATGACAATATACAGCATTAGTAAATTTTAGGACGAAGAAACCCACTGAGCCCAGTATCATCGTCGAATCTTATATTATCTGCACTCGTGAATATGTCAAGTTATAGTGCATCAGCTGTGACTGGCGCATCCTTTTACCGTCGACTCCCCAAAGTGCATGGTAAACTTCGCTGTTTGAAAGAGGGAACAAGAGAGAGCTGCCTCGCAGAATGTCGTGAAACCCAAATTCAGCAAAAGTGCAACTGTTCCACAAGCACGTTGCCGTTACCCGTTTCTAAAGTTGCACAGTCCCGGTACTTCCCATGCACGTTCAGCCAATATGAAAATTGCTCTAATCATTTGACTGACGACGAAGACGACCAATGTTCTGAGAAATGCCTCGAGTCATGCGAGCAATGGCATTTTGATTTCGAAGAATATTCAACATATTTTACAAAAGACGGTTTCGGTTCTTCTTTTGCATTTATCATTTTGATTGGCAGTTTTGACTTTGTTCAAACTGAAGAGGTTTTTGTATGGAATGCGCTGCTATTTGTTGGAGCACTAGGCGGTGTGCTTGGCTTATGGCTCGACCTGGATTTTGTTGCAGTGCTTCAAGGATGTACGATTCCACTTAAACTTATTGTCGAAAAAATTGGTAGCCGGTACGCATGCAACAAAGAAGAAAAGAGCCAAACTGAAGACATAACAAGAAGTGAACCGAACAAGTCGAGAAGAAAACAAGCAAATTCAAGTTCAGAGCACTGCTCTCAAGTGAAAAAAGAAAATCAAACAGAGAATACTTCAAGAACACAGCGCGGTGAAACCGATACCAAAATTGAACACTACCTAATAAGAAAGTATCAGAAACTGAGCACAATTATAGGATGGCAACAGAAGAAAGCTGAAGACATGAATTGCACTACATTTACTAGCTGGTTGATGCAAATATGCATTTGGATCATCGTTTACGTGGCTGCAATTTGGCTGACAGCAAAAATGGCAATTGAACTAATTCAGCAATATCAAGAACAGCCGACTTTTTCTACTTTGCAGCTCTCGCGGAACAAGACTGTCGTTTTACAAAATGCCACACTCTGTCTGCCTTTTAATTCAGAGAATCTTGGCGGATATAACAGAATGTGGGACAACTACTACGGCTTTGGTAACTATCAGCGTGATCTGTTAAATTATTTTAATAAAACTAGCAGAAATGAATTTCTTCAAATTGACTCAACGACCGCAAATATGTCATGGACTAGCACAGTTGCCTTCATTATCTACATGCATCTAGTGGCGCTGAGCTCTGTAGAAATAAAGAATGATGTACAAGATATGTATTCCTATCAAGACTTTTACGATTCGCTACAGATGTCTATATTGGGAATTCCCTCGATACTTTCGCCCAACCTTCTTGAGTGGAAGGTCGGCAACAGAGAATTGCGAAATAAACTGGGCAATGAAATAGCCAAGATGTATTCTTTGACTATGGCTTTTGATGAAAATTACAAATTGTTATCGTCAATTAACATTACAGAAACAATCAGCATTGATGAGAATCGCATATGCTATAAATTACCACTTGAAACAATTACTTTTAAGCATAGTGGGGCGGATCGCATTAATATATTTATTGATCGATCAGGGCTTATAAAAATTAATGCTGGTAATATAATGGATCCTCTTTATTTTGATTTGGACATTGACAATCCAAACAGAACTGATTCAACCTGGAGCCTGTCATACGGTGAAAGCGTTGATATTTCTCTGGGAATAGCGGCTATCTACAAAGCTTTACCAGTGCTGCGCGGAGTAAAACGATGCTCTAACAATGAGTCACTTCTAATTTGCAAAGCAAAATGTCGGATCGACTTAATTGAGAAGATTTGCAACTGTTCTGCAATATCTTGGCCATTTATAGTCTCAAAGCCCATTGAAGAATGCACATGGATGCGCTATAAGCAGTGCTTATTCTATTCGTCAGATGAAGATAAAGCCTGTCGAGATGAATGCTTGAATTTATGCGAGCGCCGGAGTTACACAAGAGAAATATCGGCTCAAGCCTCCGAATCGCAGAACATTGCTCGAATAAGAATAAGTATTGGTGCATTTAATTATCCGGTTTTTGTGGAGACGCTCGTTTGGACAACTGAAAGTTTTGTGGCCGCTTTTGGAGGGACGCTTGGAGCTTGGCTGGGGCTGGATTTCACAGTGTTCATTCATGTTCTATTGGTACCAACAATGTTTCTTGTGTTTGGTTCAAAGTCATATGAGAAAGAGAAGGATGAAGAGCTTGAAGAAGATAACATAGATATGACTCTGTCTGAGCAACAAACAGAACAAACGAGTAAGAACTGCATCACAGAAAACACATATAAACCTCCAGAACAGATTGGAACAGTTTTTTATATGTGTAGGCAATATTTACGAGCAGCGTGTGCTGAATTTCACTCGCAATTCAAGCAAAATCGATCTAGAATGATAAGACTTATCATCGAGCGACTAGTCTGGGGCGTGACTTATTTAGTTGGCACATTTCTGACAGCGAAATTCTGCTTGGAACTATGTCAGCAGTATGCCGAAAATCCAGTTTCTTCAAATCTGGTAGTTGAATTAAATTCTCCTACTAATTTTACATCATTTACAATCTGTCTACCGCTGACAGTAGAAAATCTTGATGGCCGTCAAATCAGTGAAAGCCGAGATGAACAAATGTTTACAAATTTTGCACAAGAATACTTCAGTACGGCTCATATGGCAAGGAATGATTTTATTGGTAATGAAACTTGGTCAGTCTTAATGATACAACTTGTTCACGAATATCTCATAGTAATTGGAGAATCGCCAATATTAAACACCTTTGATAATCTCGATCCAACGTTGCAGAACGATTCTCGATATGGCGATAAGTTGAACGCTTTAAGATTGCTGGAATCAGCCCTGCAAACTGAAAAATTTTCCGTTCAAGAACTCACTTTAAAATTTGGTCGCGAGCTGCTAAATTTGTATCCAGTTATATTTCAGCTGTTTAGGCACGATGATGCGGATTCGGTTCATGATTGCTTCATTACTCTCAAACCAGCAGTATTTATTTCACTGACTTCAGTCTGTCATCAAATGCTATTCGATTCCTGCGCATTTGAATCAGCAAATCGATATATAAGCATCAAAGTAAGCAGAGCAATGCTGCCCTCAAATGTTGATGCACGTGAAAAAAACTCAACGGAAAGAGAACGAATAACTCTTGATTTAGCTAGCAGGAGATTTTACACCAATAACAAAGCCGAAAGGACGAGCATGCTCGATTCGACTTTATCGGTTAATTTTGGTGAAAACTTGACCTCAGTCATTAGCACAGCTGCGATTTACCGAGCGTTACCAATAGCATACGGTATCCAACAATGTTCGGAGGAGATCTCTCACGAAGCGTGCGTGGTGGACTGTCAGTTGAAAATATTTGAGGCGAATTGTAGTTGCACCCTGCCAAATGGACGCAGCAGAGCCCTTGATTTGAATACATCAACCTCGCTCGATCGCCTCAAGACATGTGGATTTGAAGAAATCTCTCTCTGCTCAGCGGCATTCGCAAGTATTAAAGACAAAGTGAAGGATGAATGCTCCGACAACTGCCTCAGCGCTTGTGAGCACACTCGCTACAAGTACGTAAACGTTTTATTTTAAAAAGAGCGGAAATGTGCACAAAAGGCCCTATTATTGCGGTACTCTATGCATAGATATAGTCAACTTCGCAGTTTTCAATTTTCATCAAAGCATCCCAACATTTTAAGCACTTGTTAAGCAATCCTTGCAGCAATCTATCAAAGTAAAAATTTTATTCGCGATTTTCAAATTGTGTTGCGCAAGACTCAAGTTAATTTTGCGAAATATTGTGAGGTTTTGAGCGTCGCGTTTAAAATCGGGCTCTCGCGCGCGTCCCTTTTGTCATTTTGCGCCCACTTGGTTTACTACTCGTCAACGAACGATCGCCTGTCTTTTGTTTGCGAAGAGCCTGGGCACTTTGCGTTGCTTTTTGCGCAGTATCTACGGCGTTTTCTTAATTTTAACCTTTAGATATCTTTCTTTTCGTAGTCAGTTTTTTCAGCGATAGAATTACGGTTCGAAAGACTTTTGAATTAAACGATCTTAAATTTCAACATTTTTAAAGATATTCGATCAATCAAAATTTTATCGTCAGAAGAAAAATGAAATGATGTTCAGAAAACGCTTCATTTCGCAGAAATGTCACAACAGACTTCGTTGAAACGACCATTTAAAGGAGACAAATGTCAAAAATTAATTTCCATATGTGATATAACTAGATCGAAATACTGTAATATGAATTATGTTCTGCAATATTTCAATTTGCATCATTTTAAAATATACATTTGATGTCATTGATAAATTAAGAAACGAATTAACATCTAGCAAAATATCATTTTCTATCAGCTTAAAGGTGAAAGATACAAACAAAGCCCTCTGATGCAGCCATGACCCAGTCAGTGCATTCAATCAGCAACATGTTTCAGACAGCTGAAAACAGTGGGCAGTTCAATCAACGCAACCGAAGCCCACTTCAACATAAGCATTTGGACGTTCGAATATCAGATTTTCTCGGAAACGTTTGTTTGGACATTTGAATCGTTCATTGCTGCTCTTGGTGGTCTGCTTGGTCTATGGATAGGACTGAGTTTTCTCTTGCTTCTACGCTTTGTAATTACGCCCCTTTTATATTTGGTCAATTCAACGTGCAGCGCGAAAACGGCGAAGCATCAGTGATATGGCTATGCTTAATTAGTGTGAAACGTGATGTGATTGCTAATTTTTTGTTGAATAGCGCATTATTTTGTGTGAACATATCATATATTTTTTTCGAACTTTCTCTTCTGCTATTTACCCGGCATTAGTAACGGTTGTGTTTTGAATATTCAGATATTCTGCTGACTAAAGTTTGTTGTTGTACTCAGTCATGAGCTGTAAAGAGAACACATTCACTGTGTATTACTACCAGAAAGGGACGCTGATTTCGGTTTCTGAACATTTGCTCAATCAGTTAGAGGTAAATATAGAGATAACATTTTTTCACACCTAGTGATCCCTAAAACAATTCGCCTCTGTTAAAACTTTTTCCCACTGCCACCAACCAAAGCTTCCCCACGGCTTATACGCACATAATAACCCTAACACCCAACTTCGCTTGTTCTCAGATTACTTCGAGTAGCCACACGATAAACGATAGCGTGAAACGCTGTTCAACTGGAAATCTGTAAACAGGTTTATGTAAATTTTGAGCTTCCAATTAGCCATTATTGACGACAATACTAATTGATTCTCTGTATATTGGCATTCAGATGATTCAATCACAACCTCATTTCCATTGACAGCGAAGCCGTCTTTATGAATAAGTTTGCGCTCCAACGAATACATCTTCTCACGTTACATGCCTTCGCTTGTGTCGAAATTCCAGAGCTAGAAGAAGCTAAAACGAAGCTATGTTCGCGCGAAAAAATGGAACTGATGCCAAATTGGTGCCAAAGATCACAGTAAGTGGCGGTGGAACGGCCAAACAACCCTCAAAGAGAGAAATTGCGGTTGCTCCGTGTATCTTTGTCGACTTAAGGAAGCATCGAATTGAAAAAAAGAAAAAGAACAAAATCCAGTGCGTGTGCATTGAAAATACTTTGAGCGCCGTTACGATACTACTTGTCAGCACCATCATTGCGGTGGGCATATGCACCAAATTGTACCACCAGTATCAGTTCATCAGAATAGTGTCAAGCGTGATGGACGTCTACGCCAAAAAAGTACGGAACCTCTATTTATAATGCATTTCAGAGGTGAATACATGCGAACTGCCTCATTATTAATACGTTTTTTCTGGAACAACTCTCCCTTGAAGAAAAAGGAGGATGTAGTGAGGATTTAACTCCAAGACGTGAGATTGCAAGAAGTAGCTTCAGCCCTTCAGGGGAGGAAACGGCTAAGTTCCAAAGCGGTTCAAATCCTTCTTTAATTCTCTTTAATTTTCATATATTTGTGAATATCTATCGTAGCGTCCGGAATTTCGAAAAAGATTGTTAGAACTTCGTGGCGCTACGAAGTTTGTGCAATAGCGCGATGCTCACCAGTCACTTAGCTAGAGTTATACCTCGGAATATTCTTTCGGGGTGGCATGGGTCAGGGTGAAAGTGCGAGTGGCTGAAGGAGAAAGAAATAGCTCCGTTTTCCAGTTCCAGCTCTGCAGGCTGTGGAGGATGAACAAGGATTTCGATATAGCTGTATTGATATTACCTTTTGTCTAGCTTTCGTTCGTCAGTAAGTTCTCGCTCTGCGCCCACTATGGGTTCATACGTAAGGTATTTCATAGCCTCATCCAGCGGAGTCAATGGGCGGCTTTCATATCGCGTACATTAGCTAAAGTCGGACTTAACGCAATGATAAAGGATAGGCCTTAAGTCCGACTTTAGCTAAAGTACGCGATGTGAAACCGGCCCAATAATGATAATGTTGAAATACTCTTTCATCCTTGCAAAAAATACTTGGTCGCCCTTTCTGCCTTCGTGTGTAGTCAGTCAGCGCATATCACTCAAAGACGATGAAAATTACTCCAATACCAATAATGAACTATCAGCCGCTTTTCCTATTACTATTGTTAGCTCTTCATCAGAATCAGAATGTAACAAAACCTGACTTGATGTCAAAGTCAAAAATAAATTTTAGTTCATAAAATGTTCAGGTCAGAGCTAATGCTTAATTATCAAGGTCATAAATAACACTATGCAGGCTTCGCCAGTGACTGTGAATAATGCCTTCACCATTTATTTATCGAAAATTAATTTTTGCAGACTGAGCAAATACCAAATGCAACAATTTGCTTGCCCTTTCACGCAAAAGAGCTTGACGTAAAAGAGTTTTATTATCCACCCGCACCATACTATCCCGAGACTGAATATGGAAATGGATTCGGAAATGCAAATGATGTCCCTACGATAGCCTATCCAACGTTCAATACAAACTACTCGGCAAACGGATACGGATATGGTAGCGGATATGGTTATGGCAGCGGGTATGGCTATGGATATGAAGGAAACAACGCTTCCGTATCGCTGAATGACGGTCAGCCAACATTCGGTCAAACTTTCTATTCAAATTTCTCGATCAATGGTAATGGATACGGTTTTGGATATGGATCGCCCACAAACACAATTACAGAAAACACTAACGAAACTACAAATTGGAACTATTCAGGATATGGAAATGGATACATTTTACCGCCGAATAACGCAGATGAAAACTCGAGTCAAACTTCATATCAGTATGTACAGGGACCTGAATATGAGAATGGAATGTCAAGAAAAATTAGTGAAGCTACTGTCACAAATAATCCGAAATACGGATATGGATTCGGTAACACAGTGCCATCAAATATTTTTCCAGAAAACTTCAATCATAATGCGAACGAAAATGGTCCCCAAGGTTACAGCGGAACAAATGGCAACTCATTTTCACCGAACTCGGTACCACAAGTCCAGCCACTACCAAACTTTGGAGGATATGGTCCCGGAACTAATTCATTAAATGTCAACACAACAGTTTATACGGATGAGCTACTGAAATATCTGGGTGGTCCCGGAGAATATTCAGCCAGGTATTTTCATAACCAACCAAAAAAGATGGACTGGTCACGCTACCCTAGTAGACTACTCTACATCGCACACAGATATCTAGCAGTTTTTCAAGAGATTGAAGAACTGCGCCAGGGTGCCCAAAATCCTTTCCGTAATGGCGTCGATAGTACGAATAATCACGCAACTGATGAATGGGCTGCCTTAACTCAAGTTTTGGCGCCAAAAATGATTGAATGGAATGTGTCATTGAACGAGTTGCGAGAAAAGTTTAGCGAACAGCTCCTCAAGGTTTACACATTGGCAATCTTTCAGGTAAAATTCACATTGCCTTTGATCATATGCGCCTAAATTTTGATGAACAGGAATATTTATAACACGCATTTTTCTGCGTTTGGGATATCCATGTTGGTCGTATTGATGAGCTATGGTGTTATTAGTTACTCGGAGCCAGTGTTGCAAATAGTACTTTTAATAAAATTGTTACTTAAGTAAACAATTGAGTAAAAGTACTTTTACTTAATTTAATTGCAAATCTTAAGTTTAACTTTTACTAACTCAGTTAGATTTTTGAGCCTCTAAATTTACTATTACTAACTTTTTTTCTTTTTTTTTCTTCAGCGTTTGTACCGCTTGCGCAGTGTCCGCTAAGCGGTTGTCCCGCAGAATGACGGGGTCCGCTCCTCTGGCTCGTTGTCGCGATGCGACTTTGGGCCATGGTCGATGCGATTGATGAGAATCGGCCGGCCTGTCGCGAGGGCCTGTCGCCGGTATATTCGCAGCTTGGCTGCTACCAATTCTCCGACCCACAGAGGGATGAGCACCTTGGTAGGGTGATGGGCCGCCCTCAGCGGGAATTGAACCCGCGTCCTAGAGACTGATGAGTGAATGGAGATTTAGACCACTACACCATCGGCCCGCTTTACTATTACTAACTCAATTGCAAAATTCTTTACACTTGCAACACTAGTAGAAACGTAAAGCTGGGTAAAATAGTCTACCTTAATTAGGGATATTTCACATTTGGGATTACTGTATTTGGAACTAGGTCGGTTTTTATTTAAGGGCTCAATCTCATCCGCACCTGCTTTCCCTGTCCAAATTTAGATAACTATATCAGTGATCGTCCGGGGCTAGCTCTCATCGGAAGATGGGGACAAAATACTGAATAAGTTGTAATCATATATAAAAGAAGCGCAATTTCGGTCATTAAATTAATTTTATATTTCGTCATATTGTTCACGGGAATAAGCAGCATAAACCGAAGCAGTTTAAATGAATTTTTATCACATGCGGTTCACTGTATAGCAGAACATTGTTCGAGTTTATTTCAGGCAAACAGTAGGTCAACAAAAAGCGTAATTTTGGCACCTCACTCTTTTTCATATGTGGACAAGAATCAAGCTTGCATGGAGATCGCGCTGGACGCTGATGATAACGACATGACAAGTCTGCTAGTTCAAGTGAACAGAGGATTTCTGCCCAATCGACAAGAGAACTTTGATCGGCCAGTCACAATCTATATCGCTGGACGACAACAGCAAACAAATCGTTCGTTTTATTAATCCTAATTTGGTAGAGGTAGGAGGAGGCAAAAATGTAGCTTGATCTCCTTTACAATTCATCAGAGCTCAAATTTATCCCAAATTTGCGTTTTTCTGTTTTCCATACTGCACAGTCCTTGCAATTAGTGAGGTCATTGGGTGAGGCTTACAGATGAAGCGGGTCTTAGCTTAATTTGGCTGCTAGATGCCCGGAGCTATTTCTACAACAGTTTGTATATTTAATATATTTTTTCCAGAGCAGCCGATCATAGCCGTTCCATTTGGTGGCGATTATCGTATCGTAACACTCACAAGCGTGAACATGCTGAACGTTTTGCCCGATAATAACCGTTGCTCGAAAGAAAAATCTCTGACAAACTGCCAAGCGGAATGCCGTAATGACATCATCGAGGAGATATGCGGCTGCTCTTCGAGCACGCTCTATTTATCGAAAGCAGCCACACTGAAAAAGAAGCCCGAATGCTCATTAGATCAATATAGTCGCTGCTTGGCAGATTTCACTGGCGATGAAGACAATGACTGCATGAAATCTTGCGTTGATTCATGTAAACAGTGGCAATATTTTCTTGATGAACACAATCTTCGAACAGACCCTGACTTTAAAGAATACCTGGTAATTTGTAATTAAATGATGATCACATAAGTGTTTCTGTAACGCAGTGCCTTTATAACGCAGCTTTCGTGCTGCGGACAGACCAGTTTACGCGCGCACGCAATTTTGCTAATTTCGTAACACAAACAGTAGCAGATATAAAATCGCTCACACTGGTTCCGCTATGATATGTGAGGGCGCTTAAGTAATAATTTGAAGTCAATTTCATGGAACCTTTGCAAGTGCAGAACGGCAGAATAGCAAGCTTGATCATTGGTCAGAAAACCGTGAACAATCAGACATAGCCAAATAATGACCAACTTCCATGCTTGCAATTCTGCAGTTTCGCAATAATTTATGAAGCAGGCCTGTTGAAAGTACTTTAGCCGATTATAAATGTCTATTTTGCAGGTTAATGTGGAAATCGTATTTCGCAACTTGGAATACATAATTCTAAAGGAAACGTATGCTTGGAGTGTGGAAGAATTCATTTTAGCCATTTGCGGTGTTCTATGCTTGTTTGTGAGCCTAAACTTGATATATCTTCTTCAGTTGGCGGGCAAAAAGATCGCGCTGATCCTTCATAAATTTGAACCCAATCAGAAAAAAGGGCAAGGAAAAGGTGCAAAAGTGATAGAGAGGGAGAATAAGAGAACGAAACCTCTCAATTCAACCTTTACCACTCTTCTCAGTCATGCGAAAGCTATCAAGTACCGTGGATCGACATCTTTGAGGTCTTTGACAATGCTTGCAGCCACCAGCTTCATATCATATCTCATTGTGTCTCGACTGGCATTTACAGTCACTGGTGTGCTTCATAAAAGTTACAAGGGCAATTCAAGCTTTACAAGCGTCAGACGCCTTTTCAATACGACGTTGAGATTGCCGCCGGCTACAATTTGCTTGACATTTGCTCCTGAAAACCTGCAAGATTGGGGAAAATTTGATATTTTCACACAATTTTGGTCGCTGCCAGCCATTTATGCTGATAATTTGAAGGAATACTTGAATGAAACTGACAGAGAGACGCTTTTTGCCAACACACCGTCAAATAGTAAGTATTGATATGAAAGGGGGATACTGAAACAAACACTTTCAACCTATAACAATAGGCTATATTCTATAAAATAGTGTATATGTCGTATGCCTTGGAGCGACCCGTGCCTTGGAGCGACCTTATGTTAAACCTGGCTGCGTCGCACTACAGGTCGCTTCAAGGGCTTGTACCTTGGAGCGACCTACGTCATAGAACTGTAGTGCGACGCAGCCGGTCGCTCCAAGGCACGGGTCGCTCCAAGGCACACGACATATATTGGTATATCCAGAACTGGTTAGTTAGTGACATATTTAAAAGTGTTTTTAACGCAAAAACACGATTTTTGTTCAGTAAGAGTGTTTATGCTTCAACTCTTTTGTGCCTTGTGGGATCTAAGTAGGTTTGAGAACATTCTCAATTACACAGTAAACAAAGTTAAGCGAAGCATAAGTTGTGTTATCCGGCCATTGTAAACTGAAAATGAACCGTCATCGTGCTCCAGTAAATTCTCTCTCTTATCAGTCTGGAAATCATCCCTTCTATGAAATATTCCACAATTTGTGCACTTGGTGTGTCGATGAGTAAGAGTCTAAATTTTGCGAAGGGGTATGTCGACGATAGAAGAGTCAAAAACTGCTGTCACAAAATTATGCGTTAGCAAGGCTACTTTTCTCTGAGGTCATGTTTATACTGCCAAGCTAAATACGCACTATTGAAGGTGCGACTATAAAAGTGGATATAATAATATATAGGAAGACGTTATTTTATAACGTCACAGGTGCTATGACAGCTTTTATCCTAAACATAGTCTCAACTCCACAGCGCAACCGAAGAACAGTAGTTATTCTCTTTTTCTCTCGCATTTGTGTACATGACGTCTATCTGAATTCAAATTCATGCAGCCTGGCCGATAGTTATGACCTACGTCAGCTATATGTACCTTTACGGAATGGAAGCGGCAGAGAGGGAAACTGAAAATAATGGTGTCGACTTGGAATACGGCTTCTTTACCAAGTATTTACCAGCAGCGATATATAGTACTGATTATGAAGCGGCGAAAGCAGCTCGCGCCTATCTAATTCCTACCATGAAGGCCTCGAATATCACCCATCAGATGATTCGGCAGAAATTTATTAACGAATTTGTCAAACTTCACTCACTGGAGATTTCTTTCCAAACTGAAACAGAAAAAATTAATTTGCTTGCCAATCCGAAGGTAAACAAACATCGACACGGTCACATAGGATTACTCTTCCCGAAACACGGATATTAGGAGAGAAAGTATTGGTATGGAGCTGGATAAGCTGAGATCTGAATGCTCCTACCGATTGAATCTCTCTGTTACAACGCTTTGAAGAACCCGGGGAGCGAGATCATTGATCGAATTTTTGTCTGCTCAATTTCGCTTGAGTGGTAGGGAAACGGTGCGCCTTACTTTTCAAATTACTTTATAACACGCCATACGCGCATGCTTAAGAGAAAGGGAAAAATCAGCGCATGCGCGTGTAGCCTGTTAGAACGCAATCCGGAAAGTGACGCGGCCAGTCCTCGTACGAGAAAAAAATCGATCGGTGGTGCGTTGAGTCCGTCCCTATTCGCGTTTCGGTACTTTAACAGCGCATCAAGCGCGTAGCAATCAACAAAAATCAAAAACATCATTAAAGCAAGGGAGTGACAGTTTTTATAAATGCGGCACTTTCAGCAGTTATTATGTTGCAAGATTTAACATTTTGTATCATATTCGAACGTTTTTTTACAGTTTATGAAACTTAGACAAGGGATCAAAGTGGAAACTACCAAAGAAGTCACCGCTGAATGAAATGTAGGATGCTAGTCAAAAAGTCTCTCGGCCAGACTAATTCCCATCAAATGACCAGCGTCCATGTTTGTGTAGGCCAAGAGTATCGAACGCGACATGGTTTGCTTTGAAGTTGGGTTGGACGGTGCGCTCTTTACTAAAGTCACCGATTACATAGACATAATTGTAAACAGGTCCAGTCTGCCTAAATCAAATGATCCCAGCTATTCACTTCAACTTTTCTCCTCAAAGAGCAGACAGCGAAACTTGCTGACAGTCAACTTTGACTACGATAATCATGACTCGTCGGATTCCGAACTCTCCTTTGCGTATGGAGAAAGTTCCAAAAGTTTCCTATATATTGGCGCTCAACATAAATCTCTCGAATATGTCGAAAATCAGCATCGCTGCTCGGGATATCAAAATATGGCCGACTGCATCGCTGAGTGTAGAATAAACTTGATTGAACAGCTTTGCAACTGCTCAGCTACTTCTTGGCCGAAAAAGCTCAGCAAAGTGAATACGCTAGAAGAGTGCTCATACGAACGCTACGAGAACTGCCTGTATTACGACGGTGAAGACGATGAAGCTTGCAGACAAACTTGTAGAAATGCTTGTGTTCGATGGTCGTTTATTCGCGAAACTCACACTGAATCATTCGAGTCCAAGAATTTTACTCGCATGCGGATCAGCGTGGGAGCATTCTACTATCCCGTGTTTCAAGAAACATTAATGTGGTCAAAAGAAGCAATTCTAGCAGCACATGGCAGTATATGGAGCACTTTTGAGAATTTGAATTATATTTCACTCATTTCGCTCATATTCACACTTTGCACTTCGGTTTTTGGCATATACTGTCAAATGAAAGAAAACGAAGAAGACAAAGATGATAATTTCACACGCACCGCAGATCATTCGAAAACTCGTGCGAGCTATCTAAAGTTGCTGACGAAGATCTGTATGAACACGAATACAATGCGGATTTCGAAGAACAGACTGCTTGTGGCGTCCTTTTGGGCAGCAATTTACTTTACTTGCGGCTGTCTTTGCCTTTTATTATGCATCCAACTATATCGGCAACACAACAATGCATTGCCCTCTTTGAAACTTGAACTTGGCACAAATGAATCACTCATCCTGCAATCAACAACAGTCTGCGTTCCCCTTTCTTTGATGAAATTCGACGAATTTGCGATGAACGGATCTGTATCGCAAGACAGTTATTTCTACTCGAATTACGCACAAAAACTTTTCTACAATATGACAAAAGAAAAGCTTTTCCGAAATGAAAATTGGCCGGCGCCACTCCTGCGAATCATGCACAGCTATTTTCGGGATTTTGATTGCTATCTGGGAGATAATATTTGGGATTCTCTCTATGATACCAATCAAGACAAGCCAAAACTCAGTTCTGATATAAGAAGTTCAGATCTTTTCGGTGCGAAAGATAGTCTTATCGGAAGATTCTTTGTGCTGAATATTTCGAACACCGAACTGAAGCAGAAATTTCTCAAAGAAATGCTGAAGATCTATAACATTGAGGCAAGCCATATTCAAGAAAGTGTCGATGAAATAAAAACTACAAATGAGTCACTTCTGAAGCCTAGAACGGTATTAGTTTTTCAGTCCAAGATCTGCTATGAATATCCAGCTGAGAACATTTCTCTCAGCCAGAGAAACGAACAAATACGTTTCAAAGTCGATCGCTCAATCTTCAGTTCAAATCCTCTTGCAGAGGAAGCCTCTCTGCCAATATCGTTCACCTTTGCTGGATTTAACGAAAAGGGAAGCCGGGATATCCTACTGGAGTCATCCATTTTACTGAATTTCAGTTCAAATCTTAGCGTAGTACTAAGCAAAGCATCCGTTCATCGAGCTGCTCCACTTCTAAATCAGCCCGAAAGGTGTGGCGAAGAAAGTAGTAGGAGAGAGTGCCATCTAGGGTGTCGAAGAAATGCACTTGAAGGAATATGCAAGTGCTCTTTACAAAGCTTATCATCTTCAAAAGAAAACAGCAAGTATAAGGAGTGCAACTGGAATCAGATAATAAACTGCAATTCAACCGCGATCCTGATAAATGCCACTGTTTGCGCCGACAGTTGCAACAGCTCCTGCGAACAAATTCATTACACGGCTAAGAAAATACATGGTACCCCACTTGGTCAAGATCAAGCACAAATCCAATTTCAAGTTGACTCGATGCAGTATCCGCAGTTTACCCAGGCGAGTCCTTGGTCCACGATGGACCGACTAATCGGCGCTTTGGGAGGGCTATGTAGTATATTTTTGGGCGCAAATTTATTGGCATTGGTATTCATGATATTTCGAGCAATTTTGTTGGTGACCAATGTGGTCTTCAAGAAAGAGAAAGTGAATGTGCTGCCGACTGCTGGAGAAGGACGAGGAATCACTGGAAAGGAGAAAGCTTCTGAAAATGCATTGAAGCAGAGATGCATCATTATCAGAAGTTCATAATCAAGAAGGTACATCGGGGATTTGCATTGCCCCATCAGGGTCCTATTATACAGTCAGCTACTAAAATTTGAGAAAAGTTGGCTGCATCTCATACCATGATAAGCGGTCATAAACGGCTGAAATATGACACTCAGTAGACTCTTTCCGATTTCAATGACTGAGCTATAGTGAAATAAAGTCCAAAATATATTTCATTTACCCATATTTACGCTATAATAATTATAGCTTGGCGGCGATATCTTTTTTGTCCATTAATCGACTGCGAGAGTCAACGTCTAGGGACAGCTACGGCACAGTGCCTGTTTCATAGAACTGTTGCAACTTCAGAACTGCGGAATTGCAACAGTTTTATGAAACAGATCGCTGAACACGCATCGGCTTGCGCTAAGTGAGGTGATATAAAGAATAGGCGTGCGCCAGCTCAATAGACGCGCCGCCGCTACTGGTTCGCCCTTTCTTTAAAAAAAGATAAGCAGGGTCCCCAAATTTGAATTATTTTAGTGTTAAACTCTTTCATCTCCATTCAACAACTGAATCGAGCACGTCAGTGAGGCTGAGTAATGAGCAAGATTGTAAATCTTTTTTACAGCGACTTCAGTGCTAATTCTTGGAATGATGTGGATGATGAAATCAGAGTTCCATATAACTCAAAAGAGGTTTAAAAACCTTAAATATCGAAGCTATGGATCAGAAATTTGTCGAATTTTTGTTGCTTCTTAAAAACTACCTTATTTGGGTTATACAGTCATTAATTGTTACTGAAAGTTCAAAGTGTAATCGTACAACTGTTTCGTCACTTACATATACATACTCTAAATATTTGGATTCGCATTGTTTTACTGTCGATGGGAGGCTGTGATGCGCCAGAAGCGAGCTCTATTCATCTTTCGCAAACACTATTATTCTGCATGTCGTTGTATGCGAATTTCTGTGTTTTTCCGTTGCCGAAACGTGTGAAATACGTGCGTGTTATGTGGTTCCAATATTCAATAAAGTGATAAAACGCAGTCGAGGTATGGTAGTCCTGTCGATAAATACACGTTACAGCAAGTCTAGTCGAACCCGTCTTCGCCTTTTCGCTGATCGTTTGGGATAGTGACTCATTCAGACTATTTCACCTCTTTCATGAAACTGTTGAGAGCTGAGAATTGAGAAATTGAGTCTCGATTTCACCAAAATGGGATTCAGTTTCGCTTATGATAATGCGATGACGACTGCACAGAATGATAACTCCTTTCCTCAGATCTAAATTTTGAGCAGTTTCATGCAGTAGCTTGCTTGAATGTAATAAAATCATTAAACTGGGACTTTAAATGTAGTTTGTAGCTGTACTTTATAGTGTGCAAGATGAAGATGCACATTCCCTGGATGACACCATCAAAAATGAGTATAGATCTGAGTATCTGACCATCGCTCAGTTCTGCCGGTTAAAGAATCAAATTCGCCCAAAAATCCTCAACTAGCAATATCTCTTTTAAAACATCAAGTTTTATCGTTTTGCCACTCTTCCTATCCAAACTCTCCGACGGATTAAACAATATTGATAGCCTTTATGTCTCAATATTTGACAACTGCCCATCTCCGTTTCCACTCTAATAACTCGGCGTACTGTCTCAAGCTAAAGATTATCAGTCTAGATAAGTTGACGGCACTGCTCGACCAGAAATCTGTAAACAGGTTTATGTAAATTTCATTTTTCAATTAGCAATTATTGACGACAATAGTAATTGATTCTCGACTTATTTGTATCCAAGTTTTCAATTCAGTGCCAATCTCATTTGCATTGACAGCGAAGCCGTCTTTATGAGAAAGTTTGCGCTCCACTGCATACATCTTCGTAAATCTCGTTTCATCGCGCTCCTTGATATTAAAAGTATCGAAAGTATAATCAGGGCTGGTCCTATTGGAACAAACAAGTTGGGACTGTCGTCGGGTTTAGGAAGCATCGAATTAAAAATACGTGAACAAAAAAGGACTATTTTGAGCTCGAGCTATGGAAGATTACCGAATGCCGTAACGATACTTGATTGCGCCACCATTGATACGAGCAGATGCTCAGCTCCGGTCATCTGCTCAACAACACCGAAATGATTAACAAGGAACTGAACACGGGCGGCGATAAGATGTCACAGAAGCCAAAAAAGCAAAGCTGCTCACTGAAGAGAAATAACTGCCAGTACAGTGGAGGGGAATGAGTAGGAAAGTTTCGTTTGCGTCATAGCCAGCGACTTGTTGATTAGAGTGTCACGAGTTGAACAGAAAACTGATTACTTCATAGCGCCGCGGACTTGCGGATAGGGAAAGTTTGGGCGTCACTTTTAACAACTAAACATTACAGTTGATAACAGAACACAAAGCAAACTGCGTACTTATCAGTTTTTAAAAGCGTCTCCAATCATGCTCAATTAGCTCATTTTGTCAGTTCATCTCAGTCTATATACTCATACTCACCGCATACTTAATACCATGAATTAAACTTTTCGTAATCTTCCCTTACAGTGGCCGTTGCAAGACTGATATATGTTAACTGTGACCTTGCCTTCTTTTTAGGCTTAAGCTGCAGATTCATGTTTGGATATCAATCGTTGGATAGTTTCGGCTGGAATAATCTTCTTACGCCTGCAAACGCCGACTGGCTATCGAACGGAACATTATTCGCCAATATTCTTAGTTGCTGCCAAAAAATAACATGATAAATGCGATCCTTGGATATTACTCGGTGCATAGAAACTCACTGATGTCATATTCGTTGATAAAGACAATTTTCATCTTTCATTAAAAAATCTTAAAACTCTTGGTTTATTTTATGAGACGCTTCTTTGTTTGCAACTTTATTTGCAACTTTATTCTTTTTAACAGGAGTATAAATCCGACAGCAAAATTCAAAGGCCGAACAATAAAGTATCACTATCAATGACTACTCCTTCATACGGTAGGAGCAAAAATATTCAGAAACAAAGGAAAAGTGAAAAGATGAGGGAAAAGCAAAACAAATAGGGCAGAGCATTGAGGTTTTCAATTCGTAAACGTCGTCTTGTCTACAAAAACGGCTGTTAGACCGTGATGAGTTCGAACCGAGAGGCACAAAGCCGAGAATGATCAACATCGGAGCTCAAAAGGTACTCAACAGTCGAAACTGCCATACTTTTAGATGAGAATTTAAAAAATTAACAACTGCATACTCAAAATTAGCAACTATTGCCTTCGATAAATGTGACTACCTATGAGAATACCCGGCGGAAATACCTAAGCCGTAACGCACATCAAACTATGCTGAATTAGAGAATGATCGATATGTGGTGAAATTGCTGGCTAGTTGCCCTTGACGAGAGCGATGAGTCCGTTCTTGTAGCTACCAGAGCAGTCTCCCTGAAAAATTGTTAATGATTAGCAGTAAAAATAAGACTTATCCAACTTCATGAAAAAAAAAAATAACTCTGTGCATTGTGCAAGCAATTGAGAGGAGCGATTTTACAAAGAACAACAAGCTAATCAATGCAAGGAAGAGTAGAAAAGGATCAAAATTTGCCGATCAAAAACAAGAAGCTGTAGATTGAATAAGGCGAGTACTTTAAGAAGCGCTCTCGACTTTCGATCGATTTAAGCATGTAAAACCCAAGAAACGACTATCATTCTTAGCGAGAAACGGTATTCAACCACCGACAAGCGAGCTCATCATTGCTAGCTAAGGTGCCTGGCGAAATTTCTTGTTACTAATCGAAAAAGTTTGACTAAAAAGCTAGCGGACAGTCCAAACAGCACTAATCGCCGGCTGTAAATCAGATTCAAACAAGGAAACTGAAAAATATCCGCATTTCGCCATACCTGAATGACTGCCTCGAGCTGCTTTTCAAACAGGCGATAGAACTCTGACTTGATTTGTACCATGTCGACTTCGCAGCGAGTGACAATCACGCGAATCAAATCCTTGTCACGAGTGCCGAATCCCTAGAAAAGACTCCCACTTTAAAATTGTATTACACTCCCTTTCACTTCAATTCGCCACTCTTGCATATCATTTCGTCACCCTTGCATGCAATTACAACGTTACTTTGACGAAAATAGATGCAGGGTTGACGAAATGATATGCAATAGTGGCGAATTGAGGTGAAAGGGTATTATATTCTGGTCTCCCACAGGTGTTAGGCGTCGGGGTTGGTGCGGTTGGGCTCAACCGGATGTTGCTTATACAGCGACCAACGTCCTAACNGAAAGGGTATTATATTCTGGTCTCCCACAGGTGTTAGGCGTCGGGGTTGGTGCGGTTGGGCTCAACCGGATGTTGCTTATACAGCGACCAACGTCCTAATAGTTTACTAATACGAGGGGGAGCGGTCAGACGCAACCGCTCGACAGCTGGACAATAACCCAAGTAACTTGTACAAATGCATCTAAGCCGCTCACTATGATCACACGGTGTAACAGAGGATGAAGTAGAGCAATTTAACAAAACAATGCAAATTTGGAAAAGAAAAAGCCTTCTAGGAGATCTCCGGCCAGCCTTAGCTCCAGGAATTGTACCAGAGTGTTTAAATTAGAAAAGTATGATAAGGTTCTGTTTAGCGATGAATTAATTACATATAAATTGATATGATTCGCAGCCAGCTTGTCGTAGACAGCTAACAAAAAATTACGGTACATTCCGCGAAAGACTGAAGATTCCCATTAAATTAATTAATTTTACCTTCATCGCGTCGTGAAGACAAGTAGCGAAATAGGCGGGTCGATTCTTGGCACACTTGACCACAGTCAACAGACCGTCTCTGAGGTCGCCACTCATTTCGTTCTCAATCGCCTTCTCGATATCGTGGCTCGCAAACTTCCCGTACACCGCGAACACCTGAAAGCGAAAAGAAATTATCAATCATATTGGGATTAAGTCACCAGATATAGTTTAATAGTCAAAATTTTAATAGAAATAGAAATATAAGCGTACATTCGAAATTTCCATTTATAACTTCCTTCATGACAACCGCGCGGTCACATACAGGGTGGCGCAAAAGTTCCGGCGGTTTTTTTCTTTTAAATTGTGTTTATAAAACCGCCGGAACTTTTGCGCCACCCTGTACATTATTTTAACTCTCACTTGACCCATTAGCGCTCATCCAACCTGGTCCCTTCGCAATGTGCGAACCAATCACTCATACCACCCACTCGTTTCATAGTATGACGACAGTATACTTAGGAACAGAGAGTAACCATGAAAATAAAATAACCTTTCGAAGCTGGGCAAAGTTCTGAGTTGCCAGAATGGAGTTGAACATGGACTCGTCGGTGCCAAATCGCTTTTCGCCCGCTTTATAAAGCGCTTCAGCATCTTGCTCGGCGCGTTTCATATCGACATTATTTGATTCGTCACGTCCACCTGCAATATTTAGAACTATTTAGTAGTGCAATGAAGTTCGGTTATATCGGTACTCAAGGAACCGGCCATAGTTACCGGCGTAAGCGAAATATCGGTGTAGGACATACTGGGTGCTGCGAATAAGTATAACATGAATGCTCTCGAGTACGATATCATCGGGGTTATCACTAACAGTAGTCGGACCGCGCCCCACTACAATAAAAATGAAAAGAGAAATTGTTGTGTCCCAGCAAGTATGAGCATTTAAATTCTATCGCTATGACACAGAATTCAATAGCACAACTTTCCTTTGGGGGACAATGTATAGAGAAGAGAGAGATAAAAGGAGCAAAACACATTTTAGGTAAAAATTTCGAAATTATAGAACTGATTACGGTATGAATGTATTCGCGTTGGCTCCTATCTTAAAAAATGAACACCCCAGCGAAAATCAAGCACAGCAACCTACCACAGCTCAGCGACACGAGCAATCTTTCAAAATGGCCGCCGGTCTCGCTCTTGAGGTCTTTTTCCAAGTCGCGATTGTACATTTGCTTATAGTCCGCCTTGATTGCATGGATCTGCTGGTTAGAGCGCGTGCACATGATTTCGATGATTAGCTTCTCGTTCGTTCCCATTCCCTGCAGTAAGCATCGGTTATTTGCACATTTCTCTTGCTTTACACATTCGAGCAGAACCAGAGAGGGTTGGCGTTATTAAAAGAAAGAGTGACAGGAGTGATAGCAGAACAACGTGGGACATCGACAGGTGTTCAGATTTTCTGTGGGAGACGAAATTTGCCAGAAAGTTCAGAAGAAACAAGTAAAGTAGAAGATGTGATCAATTACGGACGAAGTTGATGGGACCAAGAGTCATTCCCGCCATTTTTTATGAAAGGAAGTTTAACAGGAAAAAGCTCGCCAAATAGAACACATATTTTGGAATGATTTAATTTCTCGAATATATCTTGCACTCAAGAGGTAACCGCACACTGTCTCGGCCCAATTTTTACAAAGTGTCTCGGTCTCAGACAACCAGTAAACGCAGCTCTTAGGGACAAGTCGGACAGTACCTTCATTGCTTCCCTAAGCTGACGCGCATCGTATCTCGCGGGCGTCTCCATTAGCGCGAGGATCAAATCCTCAAAGTCGCCTTTCAGCTCGCTCTTCAACGAGTCGCAGAGATCTTTGCCATACATGGTCTTGTAGGCCAGGGCGATCTGTTGTCGTTGGGCGCTGGAGCGGGCGCACAGGATGCCGGCCACGGCCGTATCGTTGCAGCCCAACCCCTTCATCGCCTTATGCAAGGCCTCCGCATCGCCATTTGCGCTGAAGCTCGGGTATTCGCGAATCGTGCCTTGACAGTCGAGCGACATGGTTGCTTGATAAGTCTAAAGGTGATAATATTATTTTAGTATTGCCTAATACTAATATGAAATCTCCGCGCGAATTGGCTCGCGCGTCGAAACATTTTTCCCGCGATTTTATCTCAGATTTTACTGAACAAGTGTTACAATTTCTTTACAAATTAACCGAATGTGATGCGTGGTCCCAGTACGAAAATGTTTACGCGCGTAATTCAATTTGGTGCAAAAGTTAAGAGCTTCAGTTCGTAATGAACTTTGCTGAGATCGACTTTTCGGCTTCCATAGAAAAATGCGCGCATGCGTAGAAGTAATCAAGAACGATTACGCTGGCAAATCGAAACTGCGCCTGAGATGTGCGCAAACGAACGCTTCTCTGACCAAACCTTCAGCGCAATTCGGCAAAAATTCAATTTTAGCAGATGCGCTCTTAATAATTTTTGGAAGAGGCATCTTATCGAGAATATCACTTCATTTTTGCGCGTTTTTTCATATGTTGCAGTTGAAAGACGTGCAATAATTTCCAATCACCGTAATAAAATGACAGATATTTAGATGAGCAACGAGAGGAGAACTACGAGTGTTTGCAGCAGCGCACCTAAAGAGCGCGGCAGCTGCGCAAATATTAGTGCAAAATGGCCCAGACGCAGCGAACATTTCGCAGTCGATCTCCATCTGCTCACTCATAAACACAGCGGTGACGAAGAGTGAGATTCAGCGACTCGTAATGTACGACGCGTCTTCCGCGCAATATTTTGGAGCTTGCCTACCTTTCTACTATTACATTTTGCGACAATTTTACAAGTATACCTTAGACGAAAATGAGACCTGGCAGACAACTCGCGGCAAGGCTAGTCAAAGAGAGTGATCGAAACTAATGACAGAAATTCTCTGGCACCTTCCTGACATTGATGACTACGACTTCTGGCCTAAGTTTTAGCCTGAGCGCAAGCCCGCCGTAGCGTTCAATGTAGAACTCAGCGGTAGACCGCCAACCTCCAACATTGCATATGTAAATTATTAAAAATGTAATTTTCACCTACAAGTGAGAAATCTGACCTACACAATATGAATATTTAACGTACGAAAGTTTGCGCAAGAATAGTAACGCCTTTATGTGGACAAAGACAAAGCAATCGATTTCACGGAGTTCGCTTTACAGTCAACGTTGCACCAAAGCGAGCAGAAAAATCTATAAAATCTGTCTGGGACAGGACACACGTCGTAAACACGGCACTGAGGCTGCGCTTTCGAATCGGCCAACCAGCCAGCGTTGGCCAATGCAAAGGAAGACCTGGCGCGCTTGCGAAAAACAGCCGCGCCCGCGAAAAACCAGTAAAACCTGTTGAATCA
>NIUQ01000216.1:0-64978 GCA_002796945.1 Plectus sambesii | reverse complement strand
GTGAGCTTCTTGTCGAGACCCCAGAACACCTGGACAATACCGAGAGTAGCGGAAGTGACGGGATCGGCGAAGTCACCACCGGGCGGCGATACTCTGCAAAGACTCAGTTGAAGAAGTGGAAAACGGTCGAAACAGACTTTGCATACTTACAGGGACCCCAGTTTCATAAAACTAATGTAAATGAAAATGCGGAAGTTGAGTATCATTTCGGCGATTTAATTAAAAATTCTTCATTATCTTCACATGCTCTGTGAATAAATGAGTGACGATAATGCAGAAATGTGATACCATTTTTTTCTGATATTGCCCCCCAGGGTGTCTCAGAAATAGCCAGACAGAGAAGTAGGCTAGTTACTTCTGGGACACTCTTTCTAATTGCGATTTTTCGATCAGTAAGAAGAAATTGAGCCGTGTGCCGTAGCTAGCAAAGATTAGCTCGCTATTCACTGCGAAAACACAGTCAACTGCGTTTATAACGCCTGGCTCTATAACGTCGCTGGCTTTGGCCGGTCCCTTGACCGACGTTATAAAAGCAGTTGACTGTACCTTTTTTCAGGAAGAACGATACTCGTTTCTCGCTTTCTACGCGTGCATATCGACAGAACATACGCGCTGTCAACACTCTGAACAGCTTGCCTTATTCAATATGAAACTCTTCTCTTACTGACGGAAAAATCATGACAAAACATCTGTTGCACGCAACAAAAACCGCCTTCCGCGCCCAAAACATCCGACGAGTAAGCCAATGTTTTGCGCGCGCAAAAACACACGAAATGTCTCGTTGCACGCAACAGAGATGCACAGCAAATGGGCGAAATGCCAAAACGTACGCTCCGACGATGGTGACAGAGCCTTCACGTTCGGGGTTGCCGAGACATTGAACCTTTCCGGCGCGCTCGTAGAAGCTAGCCAGGCGGGCGGCCAAGTAGGCGGGATAGCCGGAATCGGCGGGCATTTCACCAAGACGACCTACACGCATCAAATATTAACAACATCATGATCGTCCAGTAGAACAACAATTATCCTCTTACCGGAGATCTCACGCAAAGCCTCGGCCCAACGAGAGGTCGAATCGGCCATCATGGCCACGTTGAGACCCATGTCACGGAAATACTCGGCCAAAGTAATGCCTGAATCAAAACAAAGATTAATGGTTGAGACAGAGTCAAGATTAATCTCAAATCGGGGTAACGATTAATTCCTGAATCAGGTGACGATCAGTGATTCGCTTTAATTCAAGCGAAGAACAACCCATTTCTCCTCATTAAAACAAATACGATAGAAATGGAAATCGTCGCGAGACAATACTTCCACAATATAAAATATTGTATTGCGCAAAGCAAAATTGAGTGTGCACAACGCTCGAGCACATAATCGACTGCACGCAGAGTGATAGAGTGACCGAAGGCGGGCCATAAAAGAAGCGACCAAGGGGGAGTAATTCGAAAAAGTGCGCTGGAAATAGACGCACCAGTATAGATGGAAGCTTCACGGGCAGCGACAGGCATGTTGGAAGTGTTAGCGACCAGCGCCGTACGCTTCATGATCGAAGTCGTTACTCCGTCCACTTCCATAGTCAGCTGAAATGGACATTCTCAGTATTCATTTCAATATCTCATCATGTCACATTGAAACGAAAAGAAGAGAAACGAGAAGAAAAAGAAGAAATGAGAAGAGAAATGTCGACGTACCTCGGGGAAATCTCGCAATACTTCAGACATTTCGTTACCGCGCTCGCCGCAACCGACGTAGATGATGCAGTCGGAGTTACTGTACTTTGACAGTGACTGCGAGATGACAGTCTTTCCACAACCGAACGCACCTGAAGTAAGATAGGGTAAATTTGGCGTTCTACCCTATTCGGTCTCGACGCTCGTTACTGATCAAAAAATATCCCATATAAGTACCATAACATGAGTTCATAAACAATTTTCAGTCTTTAAAAAATGTTCAGTCGTCTGAAAGCGTACGAGGAACGCCATAAGCTGAAAAGAACATACCGGGAATGGCGGTGGTTCCCCCCTGAACGCAAGGGAAGAGAGCGTCGAGAACGCGCTGACCGCAAAGCAGAGGGCCGTTGGCGGCCAGCTTGTCGTTGACGGGACGCGGCTGACGCACGGGCCACACTTGAAGCATAGTGAACTTCTTCTTCTCGCCAGAGAACTCAACCTCCAGGATCACTTCCTGAAAAGAGTGACCGTAATCCAGAGGGAACATTGCGGTTTCAAATGACGCCGATGAACAGCGAGGCTGCTATCGAAAGAAGCGCCTTTACCGCGCTAATTTATAATCAGAAAGTTTTGATCACTAATAAGAAGTCAAGCCGGGCACCGTAGTTGACAAAGATGAGGTCGTTCTTCGGTGCATGAAGACCGTTTTTCACTAAGAATGATAGGCGTTTCTTTGCTTTTACGTACATAAACTGATATAAAGAAGCGCTATCGACTTTCGAAGCCACATATCTTTTTCAGTTTAAGATTTCTTCCTACTGATCGGCAAATTTTGACTATACTTCTTAATTAAACAACTTTACCAAAAGAAAACAATTAAAACACAGCACGAAAATAAGATACGCGAAGAGCGCCAATGTTCGTGCCACATCACTGATTTGGTTCCGATACTTATTCTAGTGAGACAATCTAATGCTACGAGAACGACACGGAAAGATAACTTACATCGACAGTGTAATTGCCGGCCGGGGCCATGTAGGTGATGGTACCACAGGCGTGGGGCGGCAGCATGATCCGATGCTTGATGAGTACGTTCTCTCGCACCATACCGTAGATGTCACCGCCGGTGACGTGGCTGCCCACCTGAAGATCCATAATTACTCGTCATATTTAATCAGTCACTTGCTATATATAATTTATTCAACTTAAAAGTCAATTTAGTCAACTTTGCTTCTCAAGTGAATGAAAAGAAGGTCTTCCGAAAAGCCTTTTTAACAACTTTCATAGCTTTATCTTAAAATGTGAAGTTTTTGAGAAAACTTAATAAATATTGGGCGCGAGATAAACGAAAAAGAGTGGCAAATGAACAAATTGAGATGAAAGACAGTGCGAGTAAAGAACAAAAAGAAACATAATAAAGACGTACATGGAATTGCTTGCTTGGTTCGAACTCCCAACGATTGGTGCGACTGAGCGCCTTGACGTTGATACCTCTGGGAATGTAAATGGACTGAGTCATGTCGGCGATGTCTTGGAGTGGACGCTGGATACCGTCGAAAATGGAGCCCATGATGCCAGGGCCGAGCTCCACCGACAACGGCTTGCCCGTTCGGAGCACCGGATCGCCGATGGTGACGGCGGCTGAAGAAATCAACATTCTTATAGGCGGGCTAATGGCAGAGAGGTACGCAATACAAGCGCCACACACCAGTGGGGAAATTTATCTCCCCCGCAAAAGTTTCCACACACGGACGCCCGATTAAGCCAGAATGGTATATTTTGTATGATAAAATACCGGGAAATGCTAAAATGCCCTCACTGGTGTTAGGATTTGTGTCGCGTACCTCTATGCCATTAGCCCGACTAACATTCTTATTGTCAACATTTTTCGATTAGGAAGAAGAAATCATAAAACTGAATAAGGGAAATCGCTTCGAAGTCGATTGCACTCCTTTCTATCAATTTTGCAAGGAAAACCAAGAAACGATTATCATTCTTGGTAAAGAGCGGTGTTTTCGCAACGAAAAAAGAGCTCATCTTCGCCCACTACGGTGCCTGACTAGATTTCTTCTTCCTCGCGAAGAAATTTTGACCATATTGTCAACATTTTCCATCAGTAGCGGTAATTGCTTCCACCGATCAAAAGCTGTGGGTCTCTCATAAAAGATTCTCACTGTAACTAAGCTATTAACTTAGTTTTAACACTGCTGTTAACATGTTCGGACTGACGGCGTTCTGGGAATTAAGAATGTCAAATTGATACATCGTCGTGTTCTACTGTGCTGCGTGACGCTCGAAAATTCAGAATAATTTTACAACTTCCATAACACGCTTGAATCATCGTTTAAAAAAGGGGGTAACAAAGAAGTTGTTAGAATGAAAAGCCCCCCTGGCGTTAATCGTTCCGCGTCGAGAACGTTACTGCTTTGTTTCTTCGCTATAGAAAGCCATAGAAATCATGTTTTGTACTCAATGTTTCCGCCGAGTAAAGAAAATTCAGTAGTTAATGCCATAATCGTAGGTTCAAATGGGATGGAAACCTAAATTTTACATGCCAAAAGAGATAATGAAAGGTACGCACGACAATAAACAGCTAGACCTTCTTGCGGTGAGTCAAAAACTTTTCTTTTTAACTATCTCATCAAAATGTTGAGTACGCGTCGGTAAGAAATGTGATTTTTTACGGCATAAATGTGCCCTTGCGTGCGTGCTTACGTGCGTGAATGTGTGCAACGTTCACCGAGATAGAAAAGTCCCTTTTGCCCGCAAGTTAAGGTAAGGGAGCGAGCGATTGCTTCGGCCGGCTGACCAACCGACAGCTTCTTATCTACATAATCAACGATCGCTATCTGCCGTCGGCACGCAGCCGTCACAGTCCAGGCGATACGGCACACGCCCAGTCCTATGCAAGCGCTAACAGAAGCTGACAATTTGACAATTTCCTCAACGCGCACAACCATCGACGCGACGATTATTACGAAAACAATAATAAAAAGGACAGCGAAAGGAAGAGGTGTCGAAAACGAATAATACGCTCTCGCTTACGCAAGGGAACAGACTGTTATAATGATGAGACAGAAATTGACGTACATGTATCTTCGTAGACCTGGATGGTGGCCATGTCTCCTTCCAGACGAATGATCTCTCCGACCAACTCGGAGTGGCCGACACGCACCAACTCGTACATAGCAGAACCACCCATTCTTTCCGCCGTCACGACTAAATTAGCCATTAGAAACAATATACACCTCCAAAGTACAGCAAAATCACTCACCGGGTCCGGACACGCCGAACACGAAGCCATACTCGGACTCTTTCTCTCTCTCGTTTGCTGTTGGCGGCATTTTCTTCGTCTTTTAGAATAACCTCAAGAAGCGATATCCACGCAACGGCAGCCGCTGAAATTGCGAATTACAACGTACCGAATTTATGATAACAAATTAAAACCTCAACGCTGCGTCTAAAAACCAACCAACACCTCGCACACTAATTCTCACCACGTTATATTCGCCCTATCCTACTTTATTCCTCGATTTTTAGTCTACGTTAAAGATTAAAAAACGTTTAGCCTACAATTTGCCTACGTTACACCGCCGCGCACAACTTCATTGCAGAAGATCGCTGCTGTCAGTGCATGACGGCTGATCACTAAATGATTGTTGGTCTTTGCTTTCGGCTTGGCCAACGGGCGCGGCGTTGAGAACTGGAACCCCCGCTGTAAGGCTGAGCGTATGCAGTGGCGGCATCGTTCTCCCCTACACAATCAGCGACAACTCATCCCAGCACCCCGTCCATTGGCATGAACACGACCAGTTTTTGGGTCTCTCGCCGCCCGGCCAGGAATAAACGAGCCCACTCGGTCAAACACACGCACTACGCTACTGATGGCGTGGACATGCGTGAACAATCCGATAAAAATACCGTACGATCAAGAGTTCTGTTCGAGACGTCGGCCATTAAGAATTGATCAAATCCGTCGCCGTGGCAACATGAACACGGCATGTACGTCAACATCGGCGCGATCTTCCTGCCCTTTCTTAAATACCGAAGTGACGGCTTGCTGGTCGAGTCATGACTTTTCGTTCAAGCGCACGACCGCACTATTCGAGCGTCAGGGCATTATCTGGCAGGCCGATATGTAAGTGTTCGACAGGGTGAAGCTCGATTGGACAGGTAATGACTGTGATTTGACCGTTGCAGCGTCGATCAAGCCGACCATCGACTCAAACCTGCCACCATTCGCCCGTGTCAACACTGGCATTCGCAGTTCCAGCGATTATCTACGCCAGCAGATGGTTGGCATGGGAATGGGAGGAACAAGAGCGAAAAGTGCGAGCAGTAGTAGCCTGCCGCCTCCTATACACAATGGCCGAATGACCTCTGCTTATGGCGAATTCGGCGGAAATCACCGGCGAATGCACGAAGACGTTGAAGAGGAGCTCATGAGCGTCAAACGAGTAACAATTACTGTCCTCTTCAAAACGGGAGGCAGCGAGCATACGGCAGTTTTCTGATACTTCATTCCACACCATGAATACAAGGCGTGTTGCGTGAACAAACCGTTGAGTATATAGTCTGCCTATGAAAATAGAGTGGAAAATGCAAATTTTAGACTTAACTCTGAACATTTTCAAGAACATAGATCCTGCGCATCTTAGTTTGCGCAGAAAGGGTATTCAAAATCTCACTGTTCATCGAAGAATAACTTCTCGGTTAGGGATATTGTCTCTCTTCCCAGCGCCCTTTCTCCTAATAGTTTTCACCTCATAGAGCTCCGAAGCATTCTTATTAAGAATATACTGATCCAGTTTATCACTTAACGACATTTAGAACTTTGCAACGCTCGTCCAGGAGAACGCCAGTTTGAAGACGCGACTCAAACGAATCGATGATGAGGCGATGAGAAAGGATAAACACTTGGACGAATTGCTCAATCAAAATCAAGTTCGATTATTTTTGCTTCCACAGATCACCGGTGGTCAATTTCAGGCCGGTCCATTGAATGGTTTCGCATTTAGCCAAGGAGCAGAAGGTCGTCTGCTAACAAACAGCTTGAAGCAGAAGATTATGAGATTAGAGCAGTCAGTCAAGGACAAGGACACTCAATTAAGGTATGCAACCGCGTCGAGCAATCGATGCTTACAATCGATTTAATTCAAGAAAGCTGAAGAGTGATGGTAAAATGACGAAAATCCAAGAAATGCGAATTCAACTGGACTCATTTTATCAAGAAATAATGCGCCTCAAGTATCAATCTGGCTCGGTTGGCGACCATGCTGCACCTGAGTAAGCACAACGTCGGATTACTGTAACTAACAGCCATTTTAGCATTCCAAAACAATTGTCAGCAAAGATGAAGAGTCTGAATGAGACGATCGTTCGACAAAACGAAACTCACACGAAGTTGATCTCTGAAAATAGAATGTTGAAAGAACAACTCGAGAGTTTGGCGGGCGGCGCTGGTGAAACCGACACAGGTACTACTGCTCTCAAACACGCTTAGATATTAATGAATTTATGTGATCTGATAAAGATTACGACGAATGGGAAAAGTCGAAACTCATTGCGCTGATCCAGAAGCTACAAAGGGAACTAGAAGCGGTCAAGGAGAACGATGGTAGTAGTTTTGTATCTTGCCGATTAAGTTATACTCCGATGCCTAGATCTAGGAAAGTCGTCGACGTCTCGTAGCGATCGCGAGAAATTAGACACTCTTGTGAAGCGGTTGAAAGAGGATCGTCAGCACTATAAAAATAAAGTGGAAATCAAAGAGTGCGCATTGCATTTTTTCTTACTTACTCGTTGAAATTGGCGACAATTACAGCAAGGAAATCGAAGCTCTAAAGAAGAAATTGCGGGACGCTGAACAAGAACTGAAGGAAGCCAATGGAGCGTTGAAAGCTGCGAAATCGCGATTAAATTCGGGATCTTTACGCGCCGAACCGCTGTAAGCAATAAGCGGTTAAATATAATCTCAAGAAATCGATAACAAATCATTATCCAATTACACAAGAGTAATTATATATATAGATGATGACTCATGATTCGATGGATATGTGTACACTCATTGCTTCATGATAATATTTTCAGGAATAGTGAACGAAGTGAGCAGCGCGTAGCTAGCGCGCGAAAAACAGAAAGTCGCTCGTCTACTCGCTCGAAATCTCATCGATCACCGAGTCCTCCAGCGAGTGAGATCAACTCGCCCGTGCGCTCCTCCAGACCTACCAGCAGCAGGCAGTAAATATACATTTCATGATCTTATTTGTGCGTTTTTCCATATTAATTTTGTGCAACTGTTAAGCTCAGCGGAATCGTCCACCTTACGCTCTGACGCACAGCCCCGAAATGTAGAACGAATCGAACAGTTCCGCCGTAACCACGCAGCCAAGACGATTCAGAAGCACTGGAAAAGATATCAAGAAGATGAAGTAAGACGGCTAGAATTGCCGTGCTGTGAGCAAATTTGCCTTTTTCAGGCGCTCGACGTAATCGCCGCAACTGCCCGTGGCCATTTGGCGAGACAGCGGTATCTCGCCGATCAGGACGCCAGTAGAAGAGGATCTTCAGCGGTAGATGAACTATCCGGAGACGAAAGTCCAACTTCAGTGATCGGCGGCGCCGTGAAAGGACATCTTACTCGTTTGAAGCACTCTTGAAGACGACGACGCTCACAATTGACTAAAGATGTTGCATTTTAACAGAGATTGCGGAGGCCAGGTTGAATCTGAACGCGGCTTGTGTATTTATAATGCAATTAGTAACCGATATGCGTTGCTCAAAAAATCGCCTATGCTTAAATAAATCGGCTCGCAGCACCGCGCAAAATAATTAGATTACAAACGCACTAGACAATAGAAAGCGCTCATGACGACACTGGCAACTGATACTGAACAAATATTCGCATGCTCATGCGATCTCATTCCTCCCTATATTATCCTGCAGATGTAATTATACTGCATTGGTTCAGAAAACTAGCGGTTTGGACGTCGAACTGTAAAAACTGCAGCAATATTGGACTAGTTGTCATAAGATTATGGCAAATCTGTTTATAATTCTCTCTCATTAGCGTGATAGAGTTTGTGAGTTTTTTAGTGTCAGTTCGACTTCAGCGCCGAGTCACAAAGAAAACCTGCGCTCATGAGCCGCTTAGCCGGCGCTTCAGCCTTTCTTTGTAAGTGCTCTTCATTCTGACGCACTAAAATATTGGTTAAAGACGAAGCGCTTGCGTTTGCAGACTTAGTTACTCAAGCAATTGGGCAGGAACATGAGCTGTATCGACATCTGATGCAAAATTATGTAAAGGAAATAAGACCAGTGAGAAATTACGAAGATGTTGTGCACGTTGTCCTTCATCCAACGTTGGAGTTCTTAGTTGAAGTAGTACGTCAAATTTTGCTTCATTCTTGCTTTGCTGGTTACTGTTTTTGATATAACAATCTTTTTTTTACTTTCTACTATTAAGCCACCTGAAGAGAAGCATGAATGCAGGTCTTGGCTGGCAGGTACAAGCCTCAATATGCCTCAGTGTCCATGTTTGCCTAAAGATGAATACTGAAGCATCGGTGGTCAAAGATTTTTAGGAAGAGCTGCATGAATCACTTACTGCTCTGTTTTGGTTTTCAATGTTCTGGAACGACGATTTCCTGGTTTGGAATGCGACAGAATTCGGAGGCATCGACAAACTCCATCTGCCCGCAACAGCGATATGGCGTCCGGACTTGATTGTTTATGGAGCGTAAGAGCGTTTTCACTTTCCTGATACAATTTCGCAGTACATGAACATGCAAATAATATTGACAGCGTCAAGACCGAGTTTGCTCTGCCTCTAGAGGATACGGTAGCAGTCGTGCAATCGAATGGGCGCGTTGCCGTCGAGTTGGCGCAGGTGGTGCAGATGTTCTGCGTGTTCGACATCGAATTGTTTCCTTTTGACAAGCAAAACTGTACCATGGAGTTTGGCTCGTGGACTTATTCATTGGACAGAGTCGCTTTTGCGCCACTGAAAGATAATGGAAGCACCGAATTTCTTCGCGTGAGTTATGCGATGGACGAAATTCTATTGAGCTGTTTCAACTAACTTTCTCTGCAGGACCAGCTGGAGTGGGAAATCATTTCTTTCGAGTCGAACCTTCTTGAAGGCGTTTACGAACTCGGCGACTCGTTCAAAAATGAGACGTTCGATGAACTTTATTATCACTTTGTCTTCAAGCGCAAACCGACTTTTTATATCATTTATTTGGTCATTCCTAGTTTCCTCATCACTCTCTTGTCGGTGATTGGTTTATTTGCTCCCTTCAGTTCTTCTGGAGAACGCCAGGAAAAGGTACTGTAAGAAATTTCCTTCCTCCAGCGAATGAATGCAGGTCATACTTCACATGTACTGAAAACTCGGTCGAATTGTGAAGGTTATGCAACAAGTTTCTATTGGTTATTCTTTTTGTCATAACATAAGTAGACGCTTTTCTCTGTAAAGGTTCTGGTCATATAATGGTTGCTTGAATTGAGCAGATTATGCGCCGCTGTCACCTAAAATAGGGCACTTTCCAAATCAAATGGGACATTTTCTACACCAATTTGGATGCTGTAAATCATTCTGGACGCCTTTTAAGTTAGAGCTGAACAGTTTTTTGCGTTTATTATAGCGAACGTGTCTAATTCAAAGTGAGAATGATGTATATGTAACTATGGAGATTTTGCCTTAGGTAACGCTGGGATTGACATCGTTGTTCGCCATGGCCTTAATCCTGGACATTGTCAGCAAGGAAATCCCGAAAACGTCGAAGGGAATACCGCTTCTCGGTAATGTTTTTTCTTTGATTAGCATTCGCGAAAAGTGTGATTTTCAGGTAGATTCGTTCTTTATGAATTGATCATCATAGCTCTAGCAGTGCTTACGGCCGTCGTAATTATTAGCTTCCATAAGGCGACAGTGTTACGAAAAGAGCCGCCTCCACGCTGGTTGCTTCGGTTTCTGCTGCTCAAGCAGGCAGATGCAAAGAGAAGAACCAGTTGGTTCAATCACAATTTGGAAGCTTTTGAACCGGATTATGTAAAAGAGGATATTAAAAGTATTGGTGTAAGTTGCGGTTTTTTGCGCTTCATATCACATGTAGGTCACATACGTGCTGCTCGATACACAGAAAAACAAAAGTCATGAATAATGTATACTTAAGTTCGCATCCGTTTCATCAATGACCATTAGTTCGTTGAAAATTTTAGAATTGAAACGCTCTGATATTCGCGCAGATGTAAGAAATGTTCAACATACAAAGTCATTCCAATAAGCGCACTCTTTTTAGCGCGCTTTGGGTACTTGGAGTCTGTAAACCATTGATTAGCGTATACACGGTAAAAATAAAGAATGCCTCATAACACATATCCAGGAAGCTCTCGCCATCCTCCTTCCCCCCACGGGCCTATTTCATAAAAATAAGTAGAGAAGCGAGAATTAAGGAGTAGAGCTTCACTTTTGCGTAGCCGTCATCGCCGTGAATCATGTTCGCAATTGATATGCAAGTAAAACTGAAACTCGATTTCTCTATTTTTCTCTATACAACGGTTTTTTGAAATAGGCCTTTGATCGGAACGTGAAGGTATTTGCATCAAGATCATTGCAGGCACAAGGTTTGCTAGGGCGACTGCTCACCGATTTGTCCTCGTGCAGGGCGCATCTTCATACAATCGCCTCTGCTTCCCAACTAAAACTACAAAATCGGCACACTCGAGAGTTGTGGATAAGGATTTTTGATCGATTAGATCAATGCTGTCTACTTCTGTATTCACTGGGCAATCTCATTATGACCCTAGTGCTTCTAATCCATTATTAAGTACTGTTTTCACCACTGACTTCAATGTTCATAATGCTACTTGAAAAGTGACATAATTCATGTGACAACCTTCAATTGTGATAAATTTGAGTGTGAACGGTTATATTGGTCGTAGAATGTCGAATGGAATGGTCAGGGCGCTTTTTATAGCTACAAGCGAGCATGTATAGAATGATCGTGGTTTGTTGTTGCACAAAAATCGTTCCTAGTGCTGTACTGAAAACTTGACGCGACCAATCGCGCAGCGCTTGATCGTATGTATTGCAGGTCTGTACAATTAATGCTCCAAGTTTATTGTTGAGTGTTATAGATTCTATCGTGCCTACAGTGCAATCACCTTAAATGCCTACGAATAAACGCTGAAATGACTTCAAGAGAACCAAATGAATGTTTTGTCTGATTTGCTGAGTTTCTTGTGGTGTAAGGAGAATGCTCGGCTTCGCGAAGGGTCGAGAGCTCTTCTCTCTGCGGCGCAACAACAGTATAAAAATGTGCATAAGCGCAAAATCGGTGAGTGCAGCTGTTGACTAAATCATGAGATGCTGTATTGGAGATCCTCGAATTAATTTCAGACTTTATCACTTCCACTCTATTTGCACAAAAACTATACAGTAATTGTATTGTATCATCACATTGGCACGTTGATCAGCTCCGTATGAGGACGGTGCACGCCTATAATCTGGAATGTGATGAATATGAGTCGATAATGGTATGGTTATATTTACATGCTGTTTGCTCAGGGTTTGGGCTTATGTAATGCGAACTTAGAGAGCGTACAGCCGACGCTTCAAAGGTATTTATTTTATTTGCTTATTTAACTTCGCCACCATTGACGACGACGACTTCAACTAATTCAAGCGCTAGTATACAGCAAGGCATAGTGCGCCGTGGAAGTACCGTAAAGAAAGCTCGTGTTGCACCAAGAAACGCATCGACGCCGACGTAAATAGAGAAATCGCGTCTCATGCTCATTTGTATCAAGATTTCATCGCTCGTCTCAGCAATTTTTCGTAAAATCCTCTCTCAATATATATGTAAAGATATGTTTACATACATAAAATATACACAGCAGAAAATGGCAGCACTTTGCAAAAGTTGTAGTTTACGAGGGGGTATAGCGTTTTTAAACTTGTACTCGCGACAATTTCGAGCATGATATGAGTTGCAGAGGGTTGGAGCTCGTGTCCGCTCGCCGTCGACGAATATAGTCGCGAACGACTTCATCCAGTTCCGCAAAAAACTGAGGGCTATTCTTGGTCAGCACGATGTAGTTGGTGCAGCCCGGGAAGCCGCTCATATCGACGAAGACTATTGTCTCAGGTCCGACGGTGAGTTGCTGTAGTTTATTCGGAGCTACTATATTACTGTAGCTAGAGCAGACTGAAAAAAAGAATACTTATGATACTATTTTAATTATGGCGCTTATATCAAATTTATTTCCTTCTTATGACACGAAACAATACACTTTTAAATGCTCGAAATCGATGCAAGATCTTTATATCATAAAAGCGTCTGCCTCAGCACTTGAATCTCGAAAAGAAACTTGACCCATGACAATATATCGTATATGCGCGCGGCCTAAATCTGAGCGGGCAGCGTGCCGCGGATGGGCGCCCTCTTCTGAACGCTCACACAAAACAGAGAGGGGACGAGGATGGAAGCTAGTGCACGGTCCAAAAATATGCGTCTTGTACGGTATTGCGACAATTATGCGGTGAATTGTGCAATTTTAAATAGCAAAGTAAGACGTACGTCGAGCGCTGAATTCGATTACTTCTGGTATGAGCAGCAAATATTTTCCATTTCCAGCGAAGCGCATAGAGCCAGCCACTTTTCGTTGAATATCGCCATCAGTGTAACCAATTCGAAGCGGAAAATCGACCAGCGATTCAAATACGATCGGGTCTTCGACTAGAACATACGTATTTTTGCATTTACGGTAGTAGTATTCATTTTTTGGATAAAATAATTACAGAACCGTAATTTAGTTATAATTATATTAATTTAATTTAATAGATAGAGATGTGAAGTCCAACTTGTATATAAGAGACTCTCAACATTTACCCTGTACGATACTACAACGATCAACAGATCCGAATATAGAGCATATTTCTTCATCCCTTTGCATTCTCTTTAAACCGGAATGTACTGTGACACATATATAAGATAATGAAGAAGGAACAGATTTAGTCGTTTCAAACTAAAATAGCTTACATGCAATTTGAGCGCACGATATGGTTCTGCGCGTTTGATATGCAGAAAAAAAGGTGCGCGGGGCCAGAGTGACCGGACTGTTTCGAGCCTCCGCCAATTGACCGGCAATGTCGCCTACATCTTTCAGCGTTGAGCGTATAAAATTTTCGCTTGCGTAGACTATGTCCCAAGTGCCGCTCACTTTGGTCAAATCGAGCGTTTCACACAGTGGACAAGGATTGAGGAGATTCTGGAATGGCGCAGGCAGTGCGTTCATGTTGTCCAATTGCAAGGAGAAAGGCGGATGGTTAGGAGCGACGTCTTCAAATCTTGGCAGAGGAATCGACGAGATTGCCTGACCCACGTAGGTCTGCACGCCTTCTGCGATTGAACTGAGAAGATCGCCGAAGAAATTGCTGCCCCCTCCGGGTCCCACTCCGGGAAGGTTGATTTCAACCGAAGGGCGTGGTTGTACCGCTTGAATCGGTCGTGGAACATTCGCCGCTGTTGCAGGATACCGTCTCGTTGTTCTTGCTACGGTTGGCGTGTACCACTCTGTCAACGGTGTAGGAAAATTTGAAGTAACCCTCGGCTCGATTGCTGTTGACTGCGCTTCAAAAATTGACGTGTTATCTACGCCATCCGAGGTTTCCGTAGGAACAGTTGGTTCTTCGCTAGATACTAATACCGACTCGGTGCTACGCTGGAATGTTGGGTCGGCTGTTATCAACGCTTGACTAGAATCGGTTGACTGATTGTCATTCGACGTTGTCGTGACGTTAGTTGTGGACGGCTCGCTCGCTTCCGCAGATGTTGTGGAGGACAATAAGGAATCGGAGCTCGTAACAACTGGTGCTGTCGTAGTAGGATTATCAGTCGACGAATGCTCAGTAGTTTCCAACTGCGAAACGGTAGTACTGTTTTTTAATAACTTATCATCATCGCTAGGAAACAGCTGAGGGTGAGTTATTTGGCTAAACGAAAAATCACAAATAGCCAAACAGCAGAAAAACCACGACCTTGAGGAAAATAGACGCATTTTCACACGTCAAATTTCATGGCACGCGGCCGGGTGAATCAGTGCGACTTGTTGGCTGTACGTATACGACAACAGATGAGTCGGATGGACCGGTCCTTACAGCCAACAACGCTCCGCTCAATTATCGAACTCGGCCAGCTGTGACCGGATTTTTCGCTCGATCCCATGAGATGCTTTGTCTGCTACTTTTATTTCGTCGCAGATCCCCAACACCCATTGAGCAGCTGTTTCCACCCGTTACAAGCCCTTTATTTTCGTTCGCAGTCTTATACATGCATATTTGTTGTTAAAACCAATAGATTTTGCATTATCCGACATTTCTGTAAAATCAGTTATGAAAAGTTCGCTCGCTCACTTAAAGCGCCACATACAATGCAGCGGCGCGCGAGCGAGCAAGCGACGATTGTGAGCTCAACTGGAAAAAATTTTTGCTCAATTGCTCGCGAGCAAAACGCGCTTCCCACGCGGGCTTCCGTGAAATCAAAAACTCTGATTCCAGATGTTAAATGGGCGAGTGGTCTGGTTCGCTCGCTTGCTCATGCAACGTAACCTCCCCTTCCTCCACACACGCTCACACACATCATACGTGCGCTCAATTGCTCGACAATTCAACCTGCTCGTGCATTGCACCTGCCGCTTAAACGAACGACTTGAGGCCTATTTCATAAACTATTGCAATTTCGCAAAGGTGCAATTGCAATCGTTTTTATGAAATAGGCCACTGGCAAGAAAAAGAAAGACGTTAAAGTCGCGCCGAACCGCCGGAAGCTTTGGCCGATTTAGACGGAACAAATACAACTTGCTCGCCTTCCTTAGCCGACATCGCAGCTCTGTCCTTATAACCCTGAAACAAATGAGTGGTTTATCTTGGAAGAAGAGCATCATAATAAGATATGCTCTTTCCAGTTTGAATAAAGACATTTTTAAGATTAAAAAGGACATTTTCCCATTCAAATCAGTATAGAAATAGTTCTCTTCAGTTTTTAAAACGTCCTTTTTGAATTGAACGGGGTTCTTTTTCAAGTGGAAATGGTATAAATTAACTTACACTGAGCATCATGTTGGTGCTCTTTGGCTTGTTCTTGCCATCGCTTTCCGAGACCGACATGCATGAGACGCCGAGAGCATTTCTCCTGATCACAACGTATTCTGCGAGCACTAGGAATGCGATGCTTCCGAAGCAGAATAGAAAGCTATAACACCCCCACATGGGAATCCCCATTATCTGCTCATGCTGTTTCGCCTTGTTCTTCATTATCATCTCTTTGATACGTTCAGTTACCCTTGATCCTACCATTTGGATTGTTCTTACTGAAAGATTCGTCTTCGTTACATATTCCATGCAAGAGTTTCTGTTTCACAAGACGGCAGAGTGCTGAGAATTGAGAAATTGTGTGTCAAACCCACCTGAGTATCGATTTTGCACATGACAATGCGTTGACAAAAACACAAAATGAAGACTCAATTGACAGTTTTCACATTGAGTACTTTAGCTAAAGTTGTACTTGAAGCTGTACTTGAGGACACCTGGCAAAGTACAACTTAAGTTAAAGTACGCGATATGAAACCAGACTGAATTCTCAATTTTCAACAGTCTTATGAAACAGACTATAGAGGAACAATTTTCATATTTCGTACCGAGCACAGTCTCAACACGCTCTCCTCTCCTTAAAGCGTTGTCAATCTCTCGCTGCAGTTTCTCGAATCCATCGAAGAATTCTTGTAAGGTCGATCCCGGCGAAAGAATCACTTTCGGATAGGCGAAATTGGAATTGGTCACATCGTTAATGATTATGATGAGTAGCTGTCGGCCGCAGATAGTTTCGAACCAGCGTTTGTGCAGTATGTGCGCATAGTAATCGAAATGTCTGTCCACATTTGGATTGGCTGACGTAACGTTCACTTGCACTGAATCGGCGCACCAGTATGTTTGATCGGAGAGCGTCTTTGTTCGTGGAATATCGAATGCAGATGCCCAGGATACCCCAATCCTAAAGCCCATGAATTATTGTTGCTGCAAAACATTAAACATGTAATCAGATACTAGGCGTACCTTAGGAAGATGCAGTGAACACTAACCCGTCAGCGTGTATGAGATTCAAAATAAAACGATAAGAGTATTCTTTTTCGAACTCTGAATGCAACCAGCTGTGAGAACAATTATTCCCCACTTTTCACCCTCGACACCCGGTTGCCTGCTTGCATTATGCATTGATTTAAGAAAACTACTCAAACGAAATCTTATTATGTAGGAAAGAAAGTGAAGAAACAGATTGACTATACAAAGGGCGATCGTCAACATCGAAGAAGACAGCGGGATATGAGTGTATGACGGAGCGAACGGCCGGCCACAGCTCGCTGACGGTGGAAACGAAAGTTGACGAGTCGCAGTCGAACTGGCGAGAATTGAGGACGCGACAATAGCGTAAGATATCGAAGCTACGCCCAGCCGTGGGCAAGTCGCAAGGGGAGATCGCTGTTGAAGGCGCTGACAAAGCGCTGAACAGCACGGCCAATGCGCCAACCATTGCCGATATTAAGGAAGTTCAGCTCACGCATGGCAAATGGCCGGTGGAAATTCGTCTCACGTCCGACCTTCTTCAAGTGTTCTCCAAAGTGTACTCGAAAATCGATAAGCACGACGACCGATGTGTCAATCGAAAACGGCATTTTTCGATCCGTCTCCGCCCTATTTCCGAGGTGGGCGGAACGCGCGACCGACAACCGGCGACCGTCAATTAATTATCTTTCAAGTCCGTTATTGGCGTATTGGCGGAAGGAACCAGACTGGAGCTCAGCGGTTTATGCGCTTGCATGAACGAAATGCGCCGAAATAAGAAGGGGCATCGGGGTATAAATCGAACGATGGTTTTGCAAAGGCAGTCGCGGATTAGCTGGAGTTAGAGCGGGCGAAGCGGAACCGAGGCCAAACAACGCCGACTGCTCGACACGCGATTGTATGGGTCGCGGCGACCGGCTGGCGACGATCTCTGGGGTGTCTACGCTCACGACAGCTGCGACACTGGCTGTACCACGTCAAGTTGGCTCTGTAGTGTGAGTTGACGAACGGCTCGCACGAAACGCAGCCATTTTTGCACTCGCTCAACACGACGAATCGGTGAAGTACTTGTGGGTCTTGTTAGGACCGCAGTGATTTTCCTTAGATTTGATCCACGGATTCGCGTCGGTGTCGCTGCGAATGAAGGCATTATCCATAATCAGCGATTTGCGAGCTGCACGCTGCCATTGATCAGTTTATACACCATCACCATATTAAGAAGGACATTTTCTACATGAAGCAAGAATTTATTGCAAATCAAAGAGCACACTTTTCTGTGAAAATATTTTAATGAAGTGTTTAGTTTGATTTGAAAAGTGTCCGTATTGAAACGGAAACAACATATACAAGTAAACTCTGTTCGCATTTGACGTCTGTTTTGAGGCCGATTGCTGTTTTTTGGGCACAGCCGTTTCCTTGCTATCCAATACCTTTGGCGGATCAATTACGATGCCGATGGGATAAGAACAATCTAGTAAACTACTCTCTAGAGCCATCGCCCCCCCCCTCTCCTTCGCGCTCAACGTGCCAAGCATCGCCTGCAGTACAACATTTTTTGTGTAATGCGACTGCTGTGCAATGTGACTCGAATGTAAACATTAACTATATAGAGGAACTCTGGATTCCTCTAGTTCAACGGAATTTACCACATACTGTTTTCAGCTTCCTATGACAAGCTGACTGCGAATCATATATGCTAATATTATTATCAACTTATCGCTAAGCAGCTTGTCATACGTAGCTGAAACCAATATGCAATACATTCCTTTCGGCTAGTGGTGATCGGAGTTGCCCTTTAGGTATTCAAGTATATTTCGCTACGACTTGCATACTGGATGTTTTTTGATTAGAAATCTCTGCTGCTTCCTTTGGCTTAGTTCTTCAGATTTCTTGCGTGAAACTAAGTGCATGCGTGAAAGTAGGCAAAATATTCACGTAAACAAGAACAACAAAACACAAGCTTTGCGGGCTTTCAAGCGAAAGAATTCGGCACGATGCGTTTCGAGGCGAAAAAAGCATTGTTCGTGCGTGTGTAGTTCGCTAATCTAGCTGAATGCTAGTCAGCGCTCAGCTTCTCAATAAAGCATCCTTGGCGATTATACCTCGAAGCCATTGTCGATCAGCGACCAACTTCGTGTTTTGTTCTTTAGTCGTCTGTCCTTTTATTATATTGTGCTTGGGCATGAAAGCTGATCTTCCGCTACCGTCTGACTCAAATAATAGTTCGCATGGAAATAGAGCGATTCTTTTCTCGATCACATGGCTGACTTGACCGTCAATGACCGGCGGGCTGAGACAAAAATAGGCGTAATTGTGCGTGATTGCCTCTAGCCTCCGCATCAGCTGATCGCATATAAAGTCCAACTCTCATGACAAAAAAAGTGAACGCAGTCACATGAGGAGAAACCTAACATACCATAATCAAATGGTGCGTCAGTTCTTAATATTATCGTGCTCACAAAGCCATACAAAATTGTGCTCAAAAAGTTAAATGAAATCCTGCTCACAAAGTCACATGAAAATGCATTCACAATTCATAAAACAAACTAAAATCATGCGCATGTTTCCCTGTGCAAAGGCTTTAATGCGATGCTTTTGATTTTCACCTCATTCATATGCATGCAGACAACAAGACGAATTATCCTGCTGAAACTTGGAACGGAACCTGATTTTTTGATGACTACACTAAAGACTCGTAGTCCTTTCGGCTCATCCTCGTAATCTGGCGAAACGAGACTCGAATAAATAAATTAAGCCCGACCAAAGCCGTGAGTTGGCTCGAGCAGCACCGACCGATAAGTAAAAGGTGAGCACAGCTGCCGTCCCTATCCGCGCCTCTACGGACAGGCGTTCCTTGCAATGCTCGCGTTAATCGTTGTTGCCGCCTGCTTAACATTCTTTACCAGTTCATTTCGTCGAAAACACGGCACTGCTGGCCCCAACCCAACGCTTATGCGTGATTCTAATCAGCAGCCACTCGGGTGGGAGGAAGGAAGTGCGTGGGTTTGAGCAGAGAGCAAGTACAGTGTTTCAACATCCTATCAAATGGAGGGCTGCGTGAGAAATAAGAGAAGTCTTGGCACCCGTTCATTGCTCGCTGCATTCCAAATTGCAAGTACGTGAATGAGATCGCAATGTGACCATCTAATCAAAAGCAATTTGGTTTCATCTGACAGATCTTCGGAGCGGCAATTAGCATCACAAAGGGCTTCGCAAATGAATCAGAGAGCAGTTTCTCGAAAGTGACGCAAATAACATGAAAACAGAATCCCACATAATTAAGATGAGGAAACACAAAAAAGTATACATTATGTCCGGCGGGCCAACAGTAACAGCGAACAGCCCGCCAATACATTCAACACATTCATGATCGCCAAGTGAAAACTGATCATAACGGAGTATCGTTGTATTTGCGCGCCTCTTCCACGTCGAAGAGACACGTAGCCTCGAGCGTGGTCACTCGCGGACTGTGCGCCGGATCGCTCGAACTGGACAGATTTCTCGACGTCTTTCGAATGAGCATCTCGACGTAGCTCTTCAGGCGGTTCGTGAAAGCGATGAACACGAAGGCGTTGATTGAAGCGGACACCAGGGACAGAATGATGCCCACGTGACGGATGAGGTAGTCGGCGCGAACGGCACACACGCTCGAGATCAGCAAGTCCCACTTGCGCACCACAGACAAGAGGTCGATCGAGTGCAGCGCCAAGTGCAGCACGACGATCAGCACGATCGACACCGTCGCCCGAATCTCTTGCTTCTGCCGAGCGCCATTTGACCGCCGCCGCTTGAAACACGCCGACAACGGCGCAAACTCCATTCCATTCGTCACCAACACTCCGTTTTGCCCATCTCCCCCGCCCGCGTTCCCGTTCTTCCCATTGATGATCGAGTCAATTTTCAACTTGTGGTAGCCAAAGTCGCGGCTGCGGCAGATCTCTAACAAAGTTAGCAGACTGAACACGCTCATCATGAGCAGTGGCGCGACATGCGCTAGTAGCGGGTCGAGAATGCTGTGATAGACGAAGCGGTACCATGACATCTCAATTGTCGCCCATGTATATCGCTTTATTTTCGGCATAGGCTGGCTGACGAAGCGCAACTCGACGATGAACAGCGGCAGTCGGAACGCGATCACACCGACCACCAGCAGGAGCAGCACACAGCGCGCTCGTCCTAGCGTGTCGTTAAATCGGGAAACGACTGGTCGCGCAATCTGGAATTAATTCCCATTATTGCTTTTGTAATGAAATCAACCGCGGCGCGATGTAAACAACTCACCTTCCAATAGCGGTGCGCCGACAGTGCGGCAATCGTCCAACTATGCATGGTGTTCACGGAAGTAGCGAGACGAGGGAGGGGTAGCTCGAGGAAACGCCAGAACAAGAAGCAGGGCGGATAGAAAAGATCCGTCTTGTTATGACTGTGGTCGCAGACTGGCGGAACTATATATGTCAAAGTCGTAACCAGCAGCTGGACCATGTCGAGTATCAGCAGCGCCTTCAGGTAGACAAACACGCCAGACGTGATCTTCGGCGGACGATAGAGACAAATAAGAGCGGTGCCGTTGACGAGCAGCCCCACCAGACAAATTGGTAGCATGACGAAAATGTTGATCCGATTGAGCAGATAGTAAAGGTCGTAATCGTGAACACGCGGCTCGTGCCAGCACAGTACCAAGCTGTTCAGCCAGGAGCCGGGCGCTTGGCCGCCGGCAGAATTGTTGCGGGAACTGTCAGAGACGCCCATCGTAGGCGCCAATAGATCCAGGCTAAAAAATGCGGCTGCACCCGTCGCGCGGCCTTGGGCTGTTTTTGACGAAGAATGGCGTCAAGTGAGCGAGCGGGCGGCTTTTCTTTCGAATCTGGCGCTAAGGATGACGCGCGGGGAAGTTGCGTCCTTGCGGCGGATTCAATTGCACAGCCGGCGATGACGGCGTTTAGCTACGGCTAATCAGTCTGAGCTCAGACTCCCGTCTGTCCGGCGCTCTGCACCAATTTGCCCCACCGCTTCGATGCGACGTCCGCTCGACTGCTCTCTTTCTCGAAAGACCGACGACGACGACACTCGATGCGGCGTTTGGCCGACGGCGCGTTTATGACCGACACACGCTCGTCCTTAGAGATCGATGGAGACGCGGTGCAAATCCTGGCGCAGACTTGAGAGACTCTCGATCCATACCGAGTCGCAAACATCGTGCCAAGCACATGCTGTCGCCCACGGCGCTAAATAAAGTCAAATGAGACGACAACGGGCGGCGCGGGTAAATCGGCGAATCGGCGGACAGCTGCAGCTGCGCGACTGACAATACGCCGTAATCATAGGCGAAAGAGCAGCGGTGTCGTGTCTGGTCGTCGTCGGCGGCCGGTGAATGCCGCTGCCAACGCCACGTCGTCCATTGGCATTACCTCGACATCAACTAGAGTCGGGCGTTTACGTCGCCGACCGTCGGCCGGGGGGTGGCGGCGGCAGGTCACACGCCAGGCCGCGATCCGATCCCATCGGAACGCAGTTGGAGAAGCGCGGGTGGGGAACGGAAGGCGGGCAGCCGACCGTTGCGCGCGCCTGTCGACTACCGCTATTACCGCCCGCCAGATATCTCTTTGCCTGATCAGTTCGAAGCACGCGTAACTCAATCGCTGCGCTACCAGTTCGGTGCGCGGCGCGGCAACTAATTGCCCTGGTGGGCGCCATCGCCGTCATCTTCTTCTTCCCCTTCCCCCTCCCCAAGCGTCAATTAGCAACTTCACTTCACAACTAATTTTATTCGTAGAAGATTATCGGTACCACGCACAGCGAATACATATGAAAAATGGACGAACGATCGGAGAGGAAGTCAAATGGACGAAGAGAAATGCCAAAGTTGTGCGGTACTATATTATTATAATTAACATAACACCACGTCAGAGCCGCCTTGCTCACTGCCCAATTAGTTCCATGAAAGCGTGCTTGGTCGCTACGAAAAAAAGAACAAGAAAAATGACGGTAAAAACTGTCATTAAAAAAAGTAACATTCGCGCGTGCTCAAAGGCCTTCCCTACACCAACAAACGAAAACAATAATATTAATAATAATAATAATAATGATAATAAAAGGCACACATAATTTCTCGGACGGCGAGGACATTCGGACAGCAGAATACTTATTGTTGATGAGGAGGCGATAAATTTGGGTCGACGGGAATACAATCGTACGTGACGACGTACCACCCATTTCGTACATATTATTTCAATAAGCGACCGGACGCACATCATCATCAACGAACAAATGCTTTCAAAAGAACAAGAACATCTGAAGAAGAAGAAGAAGAAGCGATAGAATATGGCTAAGAATGAGAAAACGCACAGCAAAAGCAAATAAATCAGTGCCGGTTAAGAAACGATAATTTTTCACATTGCGAAAAAAATAAGCGATAATGTATTATACAATCAAGATCACAATGTAAATCGGCCAAAAGTCGCGTCGGTGGGGCACTGATCGATTCGCGCTAAGAAGAAACGTCGCGCATGCTCCGAATGAAAAATGGTAGGCAATTGAAAAACGTCAGGTGAAGCGAACGTGCGCAGTGGAAATAAGAAAACGAACACCCTAGACGAAACAATGAAACAGCCAACTTGGCAAACCTATCGTGGAAGAGCCATAAAGGTAGAACGAAAAACAACGGATGAAAGCAAAATCTGCGGTCCAATGCGAATTGAACGGCGAGAGTTACTTCTGTTCGGCGGCCTCCGGGGGAGACGGTGTGCCGATGAGGTCGTTGACGATGGACGCCGTCTTGCCCGAGCTCTTGCCCTGTACGAAAGTGTCGTGATCGCCCTCCACCATGTAAACGTCGACTGAGTCGGCCACCTGTAAGCGTCTCATTCAATTCAGTCCTATCGAGTCACAACAGAAATCATGGTCTCACCGCGTTCAGACCGTAGTCGCGACCGACGTCTTCCTCACGAGCGGCGCCTTGTTCGGCTCGAATCAGCGTGATAAGTCCCTTGAACGTGCGAGCTGGCTTATACCTGAAATCGCAGACGATGACAATTGAACCATTGCATCTTGCAAAGTGAGAACACGCACTGGTCAGCCATGAGGAATTTGGCGCGCATCGATTCGACGGCGAAGGCGACGGTGTCGGCGGACTTGAAGAGACCGGTGGTCATGACCGTGTCGACGACTTTCTGTACTCGCGCCTTAAAGCCGGGGAGCTGAAGCAGCTCGATGCGGAACTTCTTGTAGTCAACGTTGGCGAAGCGCAGGGTCATGGCGCACATAATCTCGGTCTCGAACAGCGGGTTGTTGACGAGCGAGTCACCGGTGACGCCGAACGCCAGACGATAGACCTTGCGATAGGTCTGCATGTAGAGATGCGAGCCATCCATAAGGATGAGCTTCTCGACCGCATCGGGACCATCCGACTCCTGCAGCATGGTGGCCATCTCGAAGCCGATGCACGCGCCATACGAGTAGCCGATGATTCGGTACGGTCCTTTCGGCTGGATCTTTTTCATCGCCTGCAAAGAGAATGAGTGAGTAAACCGAATTACACTACAGTCGACTCTCCATATAACGCCATCTCGATATAACGCCACCTGAGGCCGGTCCTGAGGGGTGGCGTTATATCGAGAGGCGACTGTATTTCAAGACATAATCACACTATGCCACNTATAACGCCATCTCGATATAACGCCACCTGAGGCCGGTCCTGAGGGGTGGCGTTATATCGAGAGGCGACTGTATTTCAAGACATAATCACACTGGGCCACTATTATTTCAGTCTTTTCAACCGCTGTGTTACTATAAATTCAGCCTCGTCCTATCCTGTGTTTCTGTTTCTTAAACTGCGCTATATAGTCGACGCGGTCGCCACGTCGTCTCTCCCCGCTCAGGTGCAATTCCCTGCCCAGAGAAAAAGTTCTAGTCACGGATGGAGTACTCAAGTGGCTTTTTTGCCAGTGCAAGACAAGCGAATATATCGAGCCAACAGCGTGACTACAGTCAAAAAAAATTCGATCAGTAACCGAGCGCCGAAGGGAACACCGTAACATGCTTAATATCGAAAGCTAAATTGAGAACGTTCGCTGCGACGTTCACACTATTAAGCGTTATCGCTACAAGACCAAAACTTCATTTCCTAGTTACCGATCGAAATATTTTGACGAGAAATAGGAAAAATATAATCAGTTGCTCACTCTGATGTAGCATGCAGCGACGCTCTCGATCGAGTCGTGCGGTACGTCCCTCGTCGACTGGAAGCAGTAAGCGGGGAAGTTGCATTTGGTGGTGACGCGACGCAGAGGTGTGGCGATGCCTTCGATCGAGTGGACGAAGAAGCACGCCGGTCCTTCCTCGACCTTGTTGCACTTCGTGACCACCTCCTGCGGTCCGAGATCGTTCACGTCAATGCGCATCCTGCAACGATCAGTCATGTCGATTTGTCACGCCGGCAGCAGCGTATTGTTCATGCTTTATGCCCCACCAATTATCTTTTGATAATCAGCAGAGCGTACAGTGATTTTTTATCACGCTTCACATGACAAAATCAGCCATTTAGTGACTTACTTGAACAGTTGGTTCATCTGTTTCTCAAGCATCTCGGCGGTGTTCATCTCTGCCTGTTTCTCGCTCTCTTTCTTCAGATCGAGTTCGGTGCGGTTGAGTCCGCTGGCGGCGGCGGTGCCACCGGCGTCGGCCATCTGCTGCAGTTTGTTCAGAGTGAGCTGAAAGGAAAACAGTTATTTAATCGATCAGTCGAACAATCATCGACGCGGCTTACGGTGCGAATATCCTTCATCGAGAGGACGATATCGTAGTCGCGCTCGAGCGCCTGCTTGATCTCAACGCCCATGAGGGAGTCGAGGCCGAGGTCGCCGAGGTTGGCATCGGGGTTGAGCTGGGTAATGTCGTTGACGCCGAGGATGTGGGCGATGGTCTGAAGGAGGTTACCGCCGCCGGCGGCCTTCTTGGTGCCGGTGTCGGCGCGGATGTAGCTGGAGACAATGGGATGATTCCAGGATAAGAAGAGGTCGAGCGCGGCGAGGCAGCTGGGCATGCGCTGGGGCAGCGTGCCGCCGACGACGGTGTTGTTGTCGCCCATGTTCTCCAGGATGACGCCCACGTCGCCGATGGCGCCCCACTGGATCGCAATGCCAGGGTAGCCGTCCTCGCGTCGGTGCTCGATCATTCGCTCCATAGTCGAGTTCGACCAACCGTAATTCGTCTGACCGGCGTTGCCTCGGCCCGATGTGATTGACGAGAACACCACGAACCTGAACAAATCGCACAGTTTAACCCTTGGCTGATATGTTTTTGCTAGGAGAATAGCTTTGATGTCAGCGTTATTTCTCTTCGTGAGGATACGGTAGTCTTTATGCATTAATCGCCAGCCGTGATAAGTGCAGCATTACGGGAACCAACTAAAAGCTGCATTTATCCAGTTCTCGCTCTGCCCGGGTACATTTGCATGCAAAGTATAGGGGGTGGGAGCCGCTAGATTGCTATCGCGACTTTCGCCGTACCGCCACATACCACCAAGCGTCGCGGTCATTATCAGTTAACCCTCTACTATTGCAAGATAGTTGAGTTACGACTGCTATGCAACCATGGCGCGCCGAGACTCGTAATGCGCTCGTTAAGCTTTGATTTACAGGGTGCAGCAAAAAACAAATCAACAAACCATCGGAGATCTTTGTCGCAAAGCTCACGTGTGGCTTTGTCGAGCCACTTGGTGCCGTGATACTTGGCCTCGGCGGCTTCCTTGAAGTTCTGGGCGTTCTGATTCTCAAAGAGACAATCGCGCAGCACCATGGCAAGATGGAACACTCCGCCGATCTTGCCCATCTCCTGACACTGCTTGATGAGGCGTCTGGTCGCATCACCTTCGGCAATGTTCAACGTCGAGACAAGCACTGAGACACCCGTGCGTCGCCAGAAGTGGACGCAGCGCGCCTGGTAGCCGGTGCGAATACCCGTTCGACTCGTGAGTACAAGCCTGTAATGTCGCAGTTTAGCACGATTCAAGAAAGCGGCGGCACTGATGCACTCACCTGCGGGCGCCACGATTGATCAGCCATTGGGCGAGCTCGAGACCGAAGCCGCCGAGACCGCCGGTGACGAGGTAGACGTGCGCCGGATGGCACAGAGTGCGGCACACTGCGCGCACCTTGATCGGCCGTGGAATCGTCATCTCCTTCTCCTCGGGTCGGATTTCCATCAGCACTTTACCAATGTGCTTGCCAGTAGCCATGAATCTGCAATACTCTCTCACTTAATAAAATCAAATCGAGCAACTGAAATAAGCATTGCATCCGGTGGGGGAGGAGGGAGGAAAGGCCAGAAATGGCGTTCCGTGAGAGATTCGTTGACGAGATTTTGGGACTCTCCGAATTAAAAAAAACAGAAGATAATACCGGAAGGCTTCTTCGGCCTTTTCACTGGTGAAGACGCTGGAAGACAGCGGCTGGACGACGCCCGACTTGATGCCCTGCTCGAGCATAGCCGCGACCTCCTTCCAGTCGTCGAACTGGCCGATACTCTGGTCCATGAGCGCGTCGAGCAGGATGCCGTGGAAGGTGACGTTCTTCAGGAACATGGCCATGCCCAAGTTGGAGTTGTTCGACAAGTCGAATTTGCCAATTTCGAGGAACCGTCCGTGAGTTGCCAAGCAGCGCAACGATGCCTGAAAAGAACACAATCGATAGCAGATGAACGCGGAAGAGTTGGCGAATAAGAAAGAGGGCGCACCTGGAGTTTCTCTTCAGCCAGCGAGTTGAGGATGATGTCCACACCGCGTCCGTTCGTCACCTGTCGGATGTGCCACTCGAAGTCAGTCGAGCGGCTGTTGCTGAAGTGCTTGTCGGTGAGCTGAGGGAAACGCTTCTTCAAGAAGTTGCGCTTCTCGTCGCTGCCGACCGTGGTGTACACCTCGCAGCCGTAGGACAGCGCGATGGCGATGGCAGCCTGACCGACACCGCCAGAGCCGCTGTGGATGAGCACTTTGTCGCCGCGTCGCATGCGACCGCGCATAATCAGAGCGTAGTAGGCGGTGGTGTAGACGACGGGGACGGTGGCGGCGTCCGCCAACGACCACGTCTCGGGCACTTCCCACGAGTAGTCGGTGTCCACGACGACTGTGGTCGCGAGAGCCTGAGCCGGAAGGATACCCATGACGCGCTTGCCGTTCGAGTTCAGTCGACCGGCGAACTCCATGCCGAGGAGACAGTCGCGGTCGGCGAACTTTCCGGGAATTGCATCTGGAGGGAGACGACCGGTGGCGAGCATGACGTCGCGGAAGTTGACGGCCGAGTAGTACACGGAGCACATCTCCTGCGTCGCCTTGCGGTTCTCTAGCGCGCCAAAGAACTGATTCGGCGATTCGACCCATGTCAGACTTGCGAGGTCACCGCGCACCAGCGTGTTAATGAACGCGTGCTCGGTCTCCTTGTACGAGTGCATCTCGTCTGAAATATACCAAACAGTCAATATTTATATATCATAAAAAGGAAAGAAAATTAGCGAACCTTCTTTGACGACAATATGGCGCATGGAGCCCCACTCTCCGTCGCGATAGTTGTTGGCGTGAAGGTCCCTCTGAATGATCTTCTGTACTTCTGCGCTGTTCAAATCGATCACTGGGGGACCCTCGCGGGTCTTCTTGTTGACACTCATGTCCATAATGGTGCGGAATCGGTTGAACTTTAGATTTTCTTCCCTAAAACCAGCGATGCTTGTACATTATGTGAGCAATAAAAACGTATGAAAATGTGTCGTGCATTCGTCGATGAGTTAAGTAAGGGGGCGGGAAGGTTTGCGCCGTCCCTCTTTATACTGCTCCGCAACACTCCCCTTTACAAAGCTCAATTTCGCAGGGAAATTTTGCCAAGTTCGATTGTCGATCGACTACGTGTGTCGCCTTTTGTAGGAGACTAACTTCAGTAGACTTAATTCGACTAGAGGCTGATCGCCGTTGAAAGTAAAAGCGTTCTTACATGAAGCAGAGCGCGAGTCCGACCAAGCCGTTATCGCGAACGGCGGTACTGGTCAGCCAGATGGTCTTGTATTCGGGCTCGTTGAGACGCTCTTCGATCAGCTTCTGCAGGGGTTCGATCCAGCTGAACTCCTTGATGTCGTCGACGTCGACGAAGATGGGTTCGCGTGGATGTTCGGGAATCTTGCGGATGCCGTAGCAGGTAGTCATCATGCACGGGTCGGTCTGGTAGCAGAAGACGTTGAAGCCGCAATCTTCGAACATCTTGAGCCACTGCTCGTGCGTCAGGTAGGAGCCGAGTCGCCGAGAGCCGTCGCCAGCCTCGAGGAGGTCGCCGAGCAGTCCCTTGATCGCGAGCGCCGTCTCAAAGTCCTTGGTGACCTCGATGACGAGAGCGATACCGTCGTCGCGCATCAACTCCTTCACTTTCTGCAGGTAACGCGGGATGTCGGTCTTGGTGCTCAGAACCTTGTCGAGCAGCGTCATGTCGAAGTTCTTCGTGTCGGCGTTGGGCGTACCGCCGGCGTCTAGGTCGATCGTCGACTTGCGAGCGCCGATCTGTCCCAGACTGTTCTCGTCCAGTTGGTCGACATTGGGTCCGACGCACACCCAGTCGGTCTCCAGCAACGGGTGCGAGCTCATCGCTTCCACGCCGTACTTCAGTTGTTCCACCGAGTTCAACTCGACCGCTCCGAAGCGGCTGTTGTGTCCAGCCGAGTTCTCTACGACCATGTCTTGCAGCGGCTTGAGGATGCGATCCTGAGACAGACACGCCGCCCACAACTTGTCGTAGTCGAGCAGCAGCAAGTCGGTGCGCATCAGGCTGACGGCCTTTTCTTCGAGAGCGGCCACGTCGCCATTCTCCAGCTCGAGCGAGAAGATCTTGTGCAGCGTCTGCACCAATTGGCACTTTGACTCTTCGAGACACTTCGACAGCAGCTCTTCGTCGACATTCGTGCTGACGCCGGCGAGGCTCTTGTAGGCTTCGGTGAAGAGGCCGCCGTTCTTCAGCTTGCTCAGAATGCCCTTGTCGCTCCATCGCTTCAGACCGCGAGCGAGCACGCTGCGCAGGTGATCGCGGTAGGCGCTGAGATCGGTGCGCTCCTTAGGGAATTCCTCGAGGGCGCGATCGTCGAGTTGCTTGATGAAGTAGAGGCGCTCCAAGTAGACGCGGCCGGACGCGTGAAGGCGGCGGGGCACGGTCTGCGCCACCAGGTCGCAGCATTCGACGCCACCGGCGACGCAGCCGTTGGTGGCGATGTCGTTGCGCAGTTCGATCACCTGAATGCCGTCTGAAAAAGATCGATGACTCGTTGACGAAATCTGGTGGTAATATGTCGCAAAAATTAACGAACCTCTCTCCTCCACGTGCTCCAAATGCTTGACTGGATCGACGCGCAGGTAGCGGACGCGAACGGGCAGGCGCAGCGTATCGGCGCGTTCAGCGAGCAGCGCCGTTTGAAGCAGCGAGTCGAGGAAGGTGACCCAGTTGCCAGTCCAGTAGAGAGTACCGCGCTCGCCGCTGTTGCAGGTGCGGTAAATGCCGCTGAAAAATAGGATATAATCGTGAAAAAGTGGGAGGAGGGGGAAGAAAAAGAATGGCGTACCGGAAGGCTTGGCCGTACTCGTAGCCGCGGAGCAGGAACTCCTTGTAGGCGTCTTCGTAAAGAACGCGCGCGCAGAAGGGCTACCGTACCTTGTCGGCTTTGCCGGAAATGGTAACTGAGTCGTGGCCGTTGTGGCAAGCGGGCACGACGCCCTCGGGACAACGTCTCGTCGCCTCTTCCCAGGTCAAGCCGACGGCGGCCATTCCACCGTCAGTGCCCAAGTTGCCGTTGATGATGGTATTACCGCGATGGAAGGCGAGCCGCATCGCCTGTTCGCGCGTCACTCCGCCATCGGCGTACGAGCAACCCATCTCGCCGGTCGAGTGGCCCACGATGCCGTCCGGGTGGACTCCCATGATTTGCAGCATGTCCGTCAAGGCGATCTGAAAGCAATCAATACTTCGTTCAGTTGGATGAGAGAAAAAGAAAACGATCGTACCTGAATAGCGCAGATGCCGAGCATGCAGTTGAGCGTGTTGTTCTTGAAAATGTCGGGGTTGTCGCTCATGAGGATGCTGTAGAGGTCGACTCCGGTGCCATCGAGGGCCTTGCAGCAGGCGTGGATCGACTCGGCGTAGCAGGGAATCTGCATGAGCTTCTTTCCCATGCCGGCCCACTGCGAGCCCATGCCCGAGTAGACGAACCAGATGGGACGGCTTTCAGTAATGGTGATTTTCTGGAAGAACAGTTCAAGTTAAACACGGTAAGCAAATGGCGATAAAGGGAATAAAGAACGATCATCACCTGAGCGTCCTTAAGCGGCAGTTGAGCGTTTTCGCGGTTGATGATGGTGTAGCCACGGAAGGGGCAGTCCTTTGGCGCGAGATTAGCCTGTTCGGACAGGAGCTGGTGGAAGTAGGGGTCGTCCTTGTTATCTTCGATAGCCTTGAGAATATTGTGCACGCTGTCGGTCGTACGACCGCTGTACGTCATCAATTTCGGGAACGAAGGGGCGATAGTAGGCGGCAGTGTCGCCGTCTTCGGATGAGAGCGCAGCACGATGTGGGTGTTGCTGCCGCCAAAACCGAACGAGTTGATGCCGATGACTCCGCCGTGGAACGGCGTCTTTTCCGTGACGACCTTAAGGCGGCCGTCCTGCAGGCCGGGGATGTAGGGATTCGGCTCTTCGTAGTGAAGATTGGGTGGAATGTAGCCGCGCTCCATGGCGAGGAGCATCTTGGCGACGGAGGCGACGCCGCTAGCGGGCTCGGCGTGGCCCATGTTCGACTTGACGGATCCGATGAGCAGCGGTTCGGTGCGGTTCGAGCAGAACACCTCGCAGATGGCGTTGGCCTCCTGAGGATCGCCCACTTTGGTACCAGTACCGTGCGCCTCGACGTAGACGACGGTGTTCGGGTCGACGCCCGCCTCACGGTAAGTTTCTTCCAGCAGCGTAGCCTGACGTTCTCCCGAAGGGAACGTGATACCTAAATTTTTTCTTGTGACGATCGTGCGAATATCATCCACGCGTATTTGCAGCACAGTCATCAATTCATGATTTTTTTACATTTACATTTTTAAAAGCGCTGGACCAATGTACCGGTCTATCGATTAGAAGTATTTGGTTCTGGCTAAATATGCGTCACCAATTTGGCTCTTCAAAAAGAAGCTCGAGCTTCCATTAACTATATTTTTGGCATTGTTAGCCTAATTTGGCACGATATCTACAAAGATGCAAACAATTAATTTGAGAATTCAAAGGTAATAAATCCGCGGGACGTCTGCTGAGGGAACTTGTGATGTGGAAACTTGGTAGCTAGTCTTAATTTTCGCAAGGAAGTCGGACGGCAAGTGAGCAGAGCGATTATTCGCCTACCTTGTTCCTTGTAACCGTCGGTGTTGCTTTTAGCGTGCATAACGGTGGCGTAGATACGGTGAGCCGACGAGCGCTTCTGCAGCAGGATGGCAGACACGCATTCAGTGCGGCAGTAACCATCGCCTAAAATATTTCTCAGTTAGAGGTTAGCGCCAACAAAAGTAACACTCAATACAGAACGCTGCTTGTTAAAAATATTTATTTCCTACATATAAGATCACGCTTTAAGGCTTACTAGAGCATTTGATCAATTCAGCTAGTCATGTTCGTGTTTTTTCCTAAGTTAATCCACGCTAATTTATGGAAACTGAATTTTTCAGCTCTCTACATACCAGAAGAGTCGAAGGAGCGGCAAGAGCCGCGCTCGGACAGCATGCCCAAACGGAGGAACTGAATGGCGGCGGTGGGCGTCAGTGTGAGCTGACTTCCGCCGACGATGGCCGCGTCGCATTGGCCCTGACGAATGGAGTCGACGGCGAGCTGCAAGGCGAGCAGACTGGACGAGCACGCAGCATCGACCGAGAAGCTCGGGCCGCGCAAGTCGAAGCAGTAGCTGAGACGGTTGCTGAACATGGAGCGCACGCATCCCGTCAGTGTGTAACCGGTGACCACCTCCGGGTCTTGAGTCAGAGCGCCGCCCGTCTCCGATGCAGAGCAGCCGATGAACACACCGGTCTTCGTGCCGCGAAGCACCTGCGGGTTGATTCCTGAAAAAGGATGCATATTTTTCGGATCCCGACTTCAGGATAGCCCGAAAAGGACTATGCCCTCTTCTTCTTTTCCCATTGTCTCAGGCATTAATTTTTGTGCACCCTAACGTTACAGCAAAGTTGCGTAGAAGACTGTTTGATCGGTTTCTGCCAAATAATGAGCCAAAAGACCGGATCGTTGGATCTCATTGCTGTCTAGTAGGTTGCGGATCACGTTTATTTTTTAAGTAACTTAAGTGGGAGTAAAGCCGACATAATCTTTCGCAGTTACTATTTCGAACCTCCCATACTTATCCAGCATAAATTCATGCAGATTGGTTTAGCGGTTGGCGTGGTTTGATGTTTCATCAGATAGCATTTGTGACGCGTCTACCTCGCTAAACTAGGACACGTTTGTGCGTAAAACGTCATTTCGCACGAGCGCATTTCGTCGCTGAGTAAACCTAACTGCATAAATTTTTAACCACATCAAAGATCCAAAAGGCATGCAGGCAAAATTGCGGTCGGATTTACTTCCCATTAAAGTTGAAAATTTCAGCCGTGGCTTGTTAGGCGCCTTTATGAGATTCATTGACTCGGTCTCCTGGTCATTTGTTTAGCATTAACTGATGAAATTTTCGAACAATTAAGCTGACATGTTGGCGATGGAATACCGTAAGATCGAATTTCTCACAATGACATCAGAAAGATATTGGAAAAGGATGTAAATTTATTGGCCATAATTTAATTAGAGCATGTCATCATGCAAAGTTGCTCCTTCTATAAGTGGGCTGTACGGTCGTTGGCAATTAAGGGTAGTTCGCGAAACTGCGAACGAATACAGTCCTGCCGTAAAAATACATGTATCGGCTATGAATGAACCATTTTGCGGTGAGGAATGCATAATTTGCTTCGCTTGTGAAAGTTTGGGCAATGGAGACGGCGCATTAGGTGAAAGAAGAGCAGCGGTGAGATGCACCAGCGAGGACGCGCGATTACATGGGGTCGGCGGGGCCGGTCCCCAACGATGGCGCTGTCGACGAAGAGGGGGAGCGCAAAGGCGGGCGGGCAGCAGCGGCGCCGATAGAGTTCAAGGTCTGCGCTCGTATGGAACGCGCGACGACCGAATGCATCACGCGACGGGGCGAATGACCCCGACGGCAATCGTGCGTCGTCGTCGCCGCCGCCGCCGCCACCGCCGCCATCGCCGCCGCAGCCGTCGGCCGCTCAAACCATCGCGCCAACAATCGCCGCACTAAGTAACAAAATCGCCCCGCCCACGACTGACCGGCGTCGATCATGGCCTCGTACGCGACTTCCATCAGCAGACGCTGCTGCGGGTCCATGAAGTTAGCCTGTTTCGGGGGGACGCCGAAGAATGATGCGTCGAATTTCTTCAAATCCTTCAGCTTGCCGTGTCGGAGAGGTAGATCGTAGAAGCCTGAAAGCGCGTGGGAATGTTGAGCATGCAGTCTGAAGCAGGCGGAAGAGGAGGTGGAAGGACGAACCGGGTGGCCATCTCAGATCGTCCTCGGTGACCAGGTCTTCGCCGGCCAGGAGCAGATCGCCGTACTCGGTGACGTTGTCGGAACGAGGAAAGCGACCGCTCACGCCGGAGATGACGATTTCGTCTTGATCTCTCCACCATGGCATATCTCCTTCGCTGCCATTGAACTAAAAGTGCGATACTGTGCATAAATGTGTATAAATCACGAATGAGTGCCACTCTGCTCATCAACATAGTTCATGATCAAGTATATTTGCAAGTGCGTCGGCGGAATCCGCAAGGGAGAGTGGCTGGGCGCCGGGGCGCACGCGGCGATGCCACTGTCATTGGATCTTTATCGCGCGCGACCCCACCGTCCGGATAGAATCGTCAAGTTGCCCCTTCTCCTTTACGTTACACTTTCGCCGCGGCGGTCGGTCGACGCGGCATTCCTTCGATCTTCACGCGGTCGACGTTGGAATCACAGCACCGCTGACAAAACTGCTCGGTCATACGTGGCGCATCGCATCGCATCACATCCCCTCCTTTCCCCTCATCTGCTCTGTGCGTCCGGTCGTATTGCGATGGAGTGCGACGTGCGCGCAAGAGTAGCAATCACGCTGCCGGAACATACGGCAGCCCACCAGCGTGACAATAAGAAGGCAATGGAGGAGCACCGACGACAAACGAAGACGACCAGAGAGCACTTCACTCTCTTCCTTTTCCGGCGCAACACTCCAAACACAACGCCACCCACCCACCTACGCGCAAGTCATTCAACCGGCGACGAGCCACTAAAGACGCAAAGAATACGGTCGAACCCGTTCTGCTTGGCTGGAACAGTCTGCCGCACACGCGCCAAGGCCGAATACCGCTCGACGTCGATGATGACACGAGAACGCCAAGCAATCAAACGTGTTCATTCTTTCCTTCATGCCATTCTTTGTTCGCATCGCATCGATATGACGCAATAGCCGAACGATGGGAACGCAAGGGAATATTGGGGCACAACGACGGTCGGGCACGAGAGATGGAGATGGAGGATGACCGGAGGAGTCAATGGGACAAAGTCGATGGGACAAGACAACAGTGTTTTGCCCACAAAACAAGGACAGACCGAATAAGCGATGACGTGAGAATAATTGGAGGACGCACCTGACTATCGGCGGTGCTGGTATCGGGCATGACGGAGCTGACGGGTGACGGTGGCGTGGTGGATTCGGTGTCGGCTTCCGAGCTCGAGATGCGCTCCCAACCGGGGCTTTCACTCGATTGATCGCCTGTCTTGCCGATCGGCATACTTGTCTAGTCGCTAGGCTGCAAAAACTCTTCACATCATCGCGCAGACATATTTTGACTCCATCAGCAGCTATCTCCTATCGCGCGCCCCACGTCCGCGGAAGAACGCAAGCAGCGACCGGGCGGCGACCGACGAATTTACATAGTTGGGGGAGATGGGCGCACGGCGGACGGCGGACGGTCGGAGCGCCTTCAAGCGCCGACGATTGCGATTGGTGCCGACTGTCGAGGACGCCGCCGCCGCCACCGCCGACCGACCGTCCGCCCCGTCCAGTCGCTCGGTGCAAATCTGGTCCGAGCGCAGACACGACGCTGTAGAAGACGGCCGAAACACGCCGCCGCCGACGACCGCCCAAGCCCGCCCACTCCGCCGGCGGTAGGAACTCGCGGGCGACGCGAAAAAGTGAATGAAAGGTCGCTCAAGTGGTCAACTTACCGAAAATCAAGCGAAACAGGTGCGAACAGGCCGGCCGAGGTCGACACAATCCAATAATAATAGGACGTCGGCGAAGACGCAAACAGGTCGGGGTGGGCAGCCTCTGTGGTGGCGTCGGCAATCGGGCGACCGAGACGACGACGACGACGACGACGCCGCACCTTTGGTGGCGAGGGGCGATAGCCGGGGGCGTTAGAGATAGGGCGTCACTGGCCGTTCTCGGACCGGCCGAGCTGCGCACAAGACAGGTTCATCAACACGCAGATAAGTGATGAGTATTGGTCCGTTTTTGCGCTGCACACGATCCACCAATACGGCCGTCGATACAGTTTCCCCGATTACCGGCCTCACGCAGACGCATCACAGCAATGGTCGGCGTGTCGTCGCGTGCGCCACAGCGGCCATCGCGTCCGGCCGCCACACCAGCCCGAGCGTGCAACCGGCCACCGACCGAGGTTACGGCCATAGTCGCGTCTCAAGGGCGTCCATCCCACCCTCGGAACTCCAACTCTCTCTCACTCTCTCTGTGTATCTCTGTGTGTGTGTTTTTTTTGTCAGCGACGCGTCATTTGGCAGACAATAAGTTAGCGTCATCACACTCTGCTGTACACATAGTCAGTCGTCAGGACCAATCACCGAAGCACAAAATACGTATTTTGCGTATAAGGGTTGTATTTTGAAAGACGCGATCACAGTTTCCGTGTTAGGTGGGGGTAAAAAGCGCGCGCCGTCAGTCAGAGACCAACAGCAGCCGGATATATCTAAAATATTGCCCGACACGAGGCGACGGTTACATCATCTCCGGGAGATAGTTGACATGGTTAACCGGGCCGTGTGTCTTGCGCGTCGTGAACTCAAGTGGTACTTTGTAAGAGATGTTCAATCTGCAAATAATCGAATGATTATGTGGGTGTGAGAGAGGAATGAGGTAGGAGGAAGGAGAGGAGGGGATGGAGAGGAGAGGATAGGAAGAGAGGGGGAAGTAAGGACGGACCTGCTGTTTGTACATGGCCTTCACGTCGGACAGGTCCAACTGCAGCTCCTCGACACGTTCGACCTTCTCGCCATACATCTGCAGTAGCGCGTGATGCTTGCCGTTGAGGTCCTGAGTGGATAACGAGTGTACAAGCGTGACTCAATTGTATATCGGCGCATACCTTCAACTGGGTCCTCAACGCGTCCAATTCGTCCATGCGCCCACTCATCTCGTCCACTTGTCGCTGCACGTCGGAGAGGCGCGCAATCGCCCGATCCCGACTGTGCTGCATCGAGCGCAATTCGTCCTGTAACAAGTAGAGAACGTCAGCGAGTACGAGGGTGAAGAGGCTGAAGTAGCGGTGAGTGAATAATCGCCAAGAGAGACGTACTCGTAGAACTCCCAATTCGCCCTCACGTTGTTGCAATCTGGTGCGTAGGCGTTCGACTAAGGAAGAGAAGCCGGAAGGGCCGGAGAAATCGCTGGCGCTCCAGAGCTCGTCTCCGGACTCGTCCTGAACAAATAATAACAATTATTTTAGGTGCAAAACTCGCATCGCGACATTAATGATCACACTTAAGTGCTATTCTTCTACTTCTAATTCCCCTTCAAACTCTCCTCTAACTCACCGCATTCAACGACAGGTTCGATGGAGAGCGCGAACGACCCAATCGAGGAGTCAAGTCGCCGTCCACCGTTCGAGTCTCCGCCAAAGATCGCTTCGGCGCCAGCTGCGACTCCAGCAGTTGGCTACGCAATGACGTCACCATTCGCTCCTGCAACCAGTCAGATGACCAATGGCGAACAGCGAGAGTACAGTTCGATTCACGGATTGGAGGATATAATCCCCTAATTCAACGGGCTTTTGTACATGCGCGGCGCGATGCCGATGAACCGAGATATAAATATACCTATACTGCGACGCTAGCACTCTCATCGATCCGTTCCAATTTACGCGTTCCTGAATATTACTATAGGTGCGTGAGTGTTTCCCCCCCCTCCGTGAATCGAATTGTATTTGCTAGAAGATGTGCGCAGATGGGAGGAGCGAACCTTTTCCTGAACATCGGTGGTCAGTTGTTCGATGCGCTTGTCGAAGGACTGTTTGATCTGCGTACGCTCGTATTCGAACTGAACGGTGAGCAGTTCCTTCTCCTGCTGCAGCTCATCGAGCGCCCGTCTGTGTAATTGCCGCTCAACTTCCTGATCGGATGCATATCTGAAAGGTCTCCATATTGCATTCCTCCAGAAACTATAAATACATGACCCTGAATCATGCTCTCCATCTGTACGGTACATTCCGTCCCCAGAAAGCACCTCTGACTTCTCAATGATAGGCTTTACCTCCTAAATAATTGAAGTCGTCCCAAAAAAGTGCCACAATATCCTTCTTAGACGTAAATAACATTTTTTCAAATCAGAGGACATTTGTTTTTTCCTTTCAAGGGCAAGACTATCGATTCAGAGAGAAGGTTAAGCGTTCAGAAGGCACAATCAATCAATCTAGGGGTCAAGGATATATTTAGTTCTACCTTAATCGTTGCGTGGTAGAGGAATGTCACGCAACAACTGCGCTCGCCACAGACCCAATCAATTCGCAGGTCATGAATCATCGTTTTTGACAGGCTCTTAGAACAACACAATGACCTAATTGACGACTAAAAACAACATATTTCACAAAGGCGGCCGGTTATCGCGAAGATCGAACGAGAAGGGGGGAGGGGAGGGGTAAAAAAGCGGACGTATAAAGAAGATTGAGACAGCAAGTGAGACAAGATGCGAAAGATCACGACAGGGCATAAGGAGTCGTAACTTACTTGGCCCTGACTTCAATCCAGTTTTCGCGGTCGCGTTTCAGGTTCTGAACCTCTGACTCTAAGGCGGAGTTGTCGGTGGCCATGGAAGCCATCTTGCGTCGCAACGCTTCCGCATCATTCTGCAGCTGAAGGACATTGTTGGCGCCGACTCGTTCCGTGTCCTCCACTCGAAGCAGTTTTCGTTCGGCGTCCGCTGCAAAACGTCCACTACTCGTCGACGTGTCCATCAATGAACACTCAACGAAATCAACACACTCATCCACAATCACCACCACACAGCGTGCATGCACACCTATGAAGAGAGCGAATCTATTAAAACAGTTCTGCCGTATATGTTACAAGAGAAAGTCCTTAGCGAAGATTCAATTTGAATGACCCTACCGAAATGCAATGACTGCTAAGCGAGTCGAATCGGCCGTTGCACAATACCTCAGCAGGTGAGATTATTTAATGAAGCTCATATGACCGGCCTAACGACCGCTGTATATTTCCGTAGAATCGTTCAAACTGAGCCATCGGAGAGGGACTTGCTTCAATCATACACATTCCGTTTCATAGCCCATTCACTTTCTCTTACAGGTATTTACGCGTCTTGAGTTCACAAACACCAAATGAGCAACGCTAAAGAAAGAAATACAGAAAGAAACAACTGAACTGCCAAATCGACGCCAACACCAAATAAGGAACGATCCTAAACAGCTAACGGCGAGCGACTCACCAACACGTTCATATAGCGCTTTCTCCAATCGCTCCCAATTCGCCTGCTGAACGGAATGAGAGTTCTGTAGACTTTCAATTTGTCGAAGCAGTGGCTGCGTCGCTGAAACGATTCCAGCGTCACGCAATTCAACAACGCCAGCGATTGAAATACCTGAGCTGATGCTGTCAGACAATTCCTGATTACGTAGCTCGGCTTCTTGCAGTTTCTGAAAACGACATCATTGCGAAATATTCCTTGTATTATCCTCCGCCCTGGGACACTTTGCCGCAGCACAGTTGCGGTGTCAATAGTAGTTAATGAGCACTCCTATTGCATACGAAAATGTAGGGAAACGCGCGAATGTGAAAAAATGCATACTACTAGGTAGAAACTTTCATTTGAAATGCCCTCGAAATGTATTTGAAGCGACGCATTCAAATTTGCCGCACTGCCCGGAAGCCATTATTAATATTTCGTTCGCGCATGATGACGAATTCAAATTTGCCGCGCACCCGAGAGGCAGACATTAATTTTTCGTTCACGCATGGTGGCGCGTTTAGCGCCCGTCAAAGCACCGCGAGCGAACTACAGCGATGCTTCCTTGTCGTACGAATGATTAATTCCGGCTCCTATAAACTTCGATCGGCGCCTAAGATAAAAAAGCAAACTTGTGAAAACATGTTTATACATACTTGCGTACAAATGCGTTTACTAATGCAAACACTCGCGAACCGGATCGCTTGAGTGCGCTCTAAACTGATAAACAAATGTAACCCTTTTTTGTCGCAGCGGCGATTTACACGAGATAAGAGAGGAATTGAATATTTGGAACGCCTGCGGGCAGGCACATGACTAGAACAGTTGGTCAAGGACTGTAGGGATCTTTGACCATCCCGAGTCTGTCACGAGAGGGTAATGGAGCAAAAATACATCCGCGTCCTTCCACATGATGACTTTGAGTCATCGAAGGAATTTGGAGCAAAAATGACATCGCACATCGCACATCACAGTCTCGATCACGCGGTATGTTTATCGGGGCGCGAGTGGGTAGGCAGAGCCGTTGGTGAAATCGTCAAACAATTCGAGGGACTAACCTTCTGCAACTGGCTCACTTCCCAGCGAAGCGACTCTTCGACGCGGGACGCTTCTTCGGACGACTGGGCGCTGTTGACGCGCATGTCGTCGAGTTGCCTGATCAGGCTGCGCCGTTCCGACTCGCGTCCCGTCTCCATCAACTCGATCTGCTCCGCCAGTTCTCGCTCCTTCGATGCTTCCGCTTTCGACGACAGCGTCTGTATATCCACTTATCACACATACTTATTTTGACACTATCATGCTCAAAGTTGTTTACTGCCTTACAACTCGTTACAGCACCTTATAGTCGGTATTTTAAAAAGTTATAATCGCGATTCTTGTCTTATATTGAGGGAAGGTGATATATTCTTGAGCTGTTTAACGAATGATAGTAACAATATCCCACTTGTCATGTAAGAGTAAGAACACATTAACCAAATAACATGAAATATTACGGATGAACTATGAATTGTATGTTCTACAAACGTTCTCCTTAGCATCGAACGTCTCTTGGCGCAATCTTACAGTTTCTTAATATTTTCAAAAAATTGGCATTTAAGGCCTCTTTGATCACAAATTTTGATGTATTCCATCGTAAAATTTTATGGACACTTAAAATTTCGAGATAAAAAATTATTTTCAAAGCAGCAGAATTACTGGCAGACTATTTTTATATATTAATTTTATAAATAAACCAATGATAAATGAAGTAAAGATAAAAAAGTGATAAAAACATTGCGTTATGATTCACGGAATACAATGGATGAAAACTTGGACTTAAAACACGTTGAAATCGACGGTACGCTATCGAAAGAAAGGAACGATCACAATCCCTCTTTAAAGAATATTATTAAAGCGGAAATATGAAAAGTATGCAATTCAGAACGCCATCCAATAAGGGGCGGGCTTATATTCAACAAAGACTAAAATAACAGCCTATTCATCAATGCCAAGCTTAGTAATCTAAGCTAACGACCCATTATAAATATCCTTAACTTGTTACTATGTTTTCTTAATGAGCTTTAAGCTTAAGATTACAAAAGATTACTTTTCGAACATTTTAAAATAAGGCCGCTGTCTCAATAGACAGCGAACGCTACGAAATAAAGGAGAAAAGAAGAATGACATTGAGTAGTGATACGAACCTGAATCTCGGCATTTTTGGCGGCCAACTCTCGATGAAGTTCGCTGATTTGTTGGTAGCAGCCGTCGACGGATACCTTCATACTACGCTGTTTCTCACTGGCATCCTCCTTCTCGGCTTCCAGCTTCTTCACGCGCTTCTCCAGTCGCTCGTTGTTCGCTCTCAGCTGATGTACAGCTTCTACAAAATACAACCTATGCAATCGTAATCTCCTCCTTTACGCTACTATGTGGCGTGCCCTCGAATTCTTCAGCGAGAGCCATAAAAGTAAGTTCCCTAGCGCTTATTCCGCTGTCGCAGGGTCCGCTTTTTCGGATCCTCCTAGGAAGGCCCTTATCAGTACGACACGTGCTCATGCGGTCGGCCGTCAATTGCCTGACACCGGTTCAGCGAGAGCCATGAAATCAATAATTTGCGAAACCCGCACGCTATTATCGTATATTTCAGCGGGCTCCACAAATTATTGACTTTTCTGCCTCACGCATAACTCACATATGCATGTCTACTTTTGCTCTCCCAGACAGTGCATCACAAATGGCACAAGCAGGACTAACCGTCGTATTTCAATTCCTGTTCCTCTCTTTCTTTCAACTTTTGCTTCAGCGCGTCCATTTCCGCCAGTTTTGTGCGCTGATTTTCGAGCATTTTCTCCGTCTCCTTTTCCTTCTCGCGGATCTTCTTAATGATTTTTGAATGCTTCAGCTCTTTTTCGGAGAGTTTCTCACCTGAAATTAACATTGCAGTGAAAATTTGTTCTCAAAAGTCAAACTTTCAAAGGAGAAAATGGTTAAAGGAACTGCATAAACGCAAGATATGGTGAAAAATCAATTATGAAAACATCGTTGAGAGAGGCAGTTTGGAAATGCTTTGTATTTTTGATGTAAAAATGTTAATAATAAATCGAAAAACTAAGAGGATTATGCTTTAAAGGAATGCTTGACCGTAGAAAATCTGATAGCGAACGCACTTATTCATAAATAAATCTCCTCCGCTTGACGTTTATCTCACTCAGACTAATGTTTTATCGAACTATTGATACCTTTATTTGAATTTCGTAAGTTAACCCATTAGTTTTAGTCCCAAAACGTTAACATATTCTTATTAATCAGAAAATAACGATTATAACGCAAATGCCAAAGATGAAAGCACAGAGAAAGACGATACCTTCTTTCAACAGTTCCTGAATTTGCTGTTCTTTTTGCTGCAGAACACGTTGTAGTTGCTGCACAGTAGCGCTGAAAAAACGATAGAACTAAATGGAAACGTATAAAGCAACTTTATTACATATCATCGAAACGCCGATGAGCGCTAATGCATACATTGGGTAGATTTCATGTCGCATACTTTAGCTTAAGTCTTACTTTGCGGGTACTCTTTAGTATTGCACGTTAAGTACGACATCAACAAAAGTAAGCTATATGAAACCGGCCCAATATGAACATTTTCAATAAAAGAGGGGAAGGAGAAAACAGCGAAACGTACCCGCCAGAGCCGAGCTCCTTCATATGTCCGTCGACCCTTTGCTTGAGAGTGTCGCGTTCTTCGCAGATCTTGGAGTACTTCTCGCGGAGGTTGTTCAAGGCGGCTTCGGTGCGTTCGGCTGCCTGGGCGGAATCCTTCATACGATGCAACATCTCCTCGTTCTCCTCCAACAATCGCGCGTTCTCCTGCGACATGTCGATCAGCCGTTTCTCCCGGTTCTCCAACACTTCTGCCAGATGCGTCGCGTTCGGCTTTAATAATAAATCGTCAGTCAAAAGCTACTTTTATTATAACTGTGATTATTTGTCTAAATTATTTTCATAATACAATTTAAATAAGAAAAGCTATGGCTGTAATAGGGACCGGGAAAAAAGCATAATTCGGGAACGGGAGGAAGTCGAATTACGGGGATGAGAGTTCTGAAGGCAGGAGAAATGAAATTTAACTAATATAATTGATTTTTGATCTTTCTTAAACTACCAATATCCTTCTTAAAACGGGCTAAAATCATAGCACCTAAGGCCACAATAATAATTCCGAGACAGAGACAAAATGAGAATTTGGAAGGGAAGCGTCCTGTTCGAGTTTCAGCCTTGATAAAAGTATATGACGCAGGTAAGCGCTAAGGCAGAGACAACATATGAAAGAGAACCAAAGGTAAAAAATGATAAACATCCCACGAAAACACAAAAATTAATTAACAACTGCGAAACAAACATACCCGATCGGATGAAGATTGCTGCGCAAAGTCGGACGAAAGGCTGTGATCGCTTCCGACGCGGCGAAACATGCGGCGTTCTTTGGGCGTGCGGAAGGCGGTGGAAGGGAAGTGAGGCGTGGCGAGAATGTTGGAGCGGTAGCTGCGTTCAGACCAATTATCCCCATTCGGGGTGGAGATAATCTCGATGTCGCTGGAGGCGGCCGTCTCGAGCTCCTCGGCGGGCGAGGTGTACCCCGACCCACCCTTCAGCATCGACGAAGTTTCCGATTTATGGTGCGACAATGGCGGACTACTGTCCGTCGTTCCCGACCCCACATCCACGTACGACTCCGGTAGCATATCCGACGCGTCACCCGCTACGGATACCGTAATCGGCTCTTCATGGCAGGACAATCGCGAGGCTGAGTGTACTCGCTCGACAACATCCGACACAACATCGAGAACGACGGAATCGTCGTCTTTTTCGACGGGCGGGACAGATTCGTTTTGGGGACGGTTGTCGAGGAAAATGCGATCGTGTCGTTCGGGAGATGTGGATGGCGATGCGGCAGAAGCGACGAGCGTGGCGACGCTCTGTCCCGAGTCGCTGTGCGAACTATTGAGCAAAGTGGACGTAGAAGTGCTCAGAGGTACCGTCGGCGACTGCCGGCCCAGCATCTCCAGACTCGACCCGCTCGCAGGATGGCTGTCCCGGATAGGATTCGGCTCCGATTCCACCACCAATTCGTTGTCGAACGCGCCCCATCCAGAGTCGGTCATCCAATCGCCGCCTATATCAGTCGTCGTGGTCGTCATCGTTGTAGATGACTCTAAGGCGTCGGCCGTTCTGGCGGGCATCATCGGTTCAGTCGGCGCCGTTTTCAACGCCGCGCGAGATGCGTCGGGCTTCTTTGAGCGATTATCGTCGGCCGGTGCTAGCAGATCGACGTCTTCATAGTCGGACTGAGTTCGCCTTCTTGGTGATGGCGTTGCGGTGTTGCTCGGCGAATTGTTTGAACAAGACGGCGGTAACAAATCGGCGTGTGGCTCGATTTCAATGATTTGCTCCGTCTTCTCTTCCTGAAAATGAAATGCTATGCAGTGTCAAACTTCAAATTGTATGCAGTTGTTATATTTGGATGGTTTCATTTCAGAGCAACGCGAAAGTCCTGCCTGCGTGAGCGATTATGCCAGCAACNCAGTGTCAAACTTCAAATTTTATGCAGTTTTATATTTGGATGGTTTCATTTCAGAGCAACGCGAAAGTCCTGCCTGCGTGAGCGATTATGCCAGCAACGATTTGCTGTAGCTGCAGAGCTAAACCAAAGGAAGGGTGTTTTTTGGTTAATAAATTTCTTTTTCATTGCGTGCAATCGTCAACTGAATCAAAAAAAATGTTCGTGCTAAAACTTCAGAAGAGAAAATAGAAATGTACTTACATTTACATCATTCATCCAGGCGTCTTGCGCATTCGCCGACGTTGTAGAATTATTATCATCGTCGGGGGGAGGAGTGGTGCCCAACCACTTGCCCCATCCCTTTCCGCCGCTCTTTCCTCCTTCACTAGCGTCTTTCTTTTGCTTCTTCTCTTTGTTGAACCAAGTCGGCATCTTCAGCTGCGGTGCAGCGACGCCCAACAGCGAAGAGGCGCCTCCAACGGCCGAATCGGCTTTGGTCGAAGAAGCATCTTCGTCGGTTGCAACGACGTCCGTCGCCCCTGTTGACAACCCAAATGCAGAGAAAAAGTCAGTTTGCAGGCGACTGCGAACGTTGCCGGACGTTTCAGCCGAACTTTCAACGGGGATAGCCGCCACCGGTAAGTTGTCTTCATCCTGTTCGTCTCTGATATCGAGTACAGTGTCGATTCGCTTTTGAGCCGATAGCAAGGCCGATTTGGCCACCGACGTAAAGTCTGACCACCCACTCATCGTTGTTTCATATTAGCAAAATATTCAATAATTTCCTATAAGCTCGTCAATTTTCTGAAACAGTTTCACATTAACTATGAAGACAATCGCCGGTCAATGACATCATGCCCGACCACTACTCGTTTAATATCTTCAAGCTGCGTTAAGCCTACATAATTATCGAATTCCAGTTGCAATAAAAGCATCAAAAGGATATTTTTAGCTTTTCTTCGTTCTTAAGAAACTATAACCGTTCTTTTGACCATGTACTCGATGGTTTCGCGTCGACCTACTGCGATTTGCGCACCGCCACGACGACATCATCGTCCACGTTTCCGCACATTTTTTTCGCACTGTACATTTACGCAACATGTTTACTTTGCATACCGTATCTGTTCTCGCGTATTCAAATTTATGAATGAACGATACAGACCTTTCCCACATCATTTTTCCCTATAAAAGACAAGTTTATCGTGCATCAACGTCCTTGACGAAGATAACATGAAACCTTCCAGACAGCAGAACGGAGAGGTAAAAAGGGAAGAGCGAGAACGCATCCGTCAGAATGGTAAATTTGGCCGAAGCAAGCAGCCGATTGTACCCTTTGTGGGCGAGTCCGCCCCAGAGCAGGTCATCAAGTTCAACTTCACGCGCGAAGAGATGATGACCAAGGAAGAGATAGAGAAGCTGAAAGTTGTCGATTGCCTGCGTGACAGACTGCTTCCTACAGAACGCGAAGTGGCTGACGATACCATTCAGGTCGTGTGAGATCACTGAAACTTGAAATGACTGTTAAAACTTTGGTACTTGATCATGATACAGTGAAACATAAGTCTGAAACTAGTTAATTGATGATTATGGAAGAGTCGGATAATAATTAGAGACTGACATCGGAAGTAGCAATCTCCTTCCGTAAGCTTCGACTAACCGGCTTCAGGATACTGATAAGTGGAGGTTTTTCCTGTCCTAGCAGCTTCACTGATAACTGGTGGGTGGGGGGCCGTTACCTATGACCATAGTACGCCACCGACAAACATTAAGATTTCATTAAAGGCTTCACACGGTTATTTGATGTATTTTTAGATGCCATAAACTTTATTATATTTCGCCTCAAATGAAAAATTGCTTGTTCTCTGTGAATATTGGGCGAGGCTGGAAGACCGCTTGAGTGTTGGGCATGAGCCATGGCGTTTGTAGCCGCAAAGCGACACGGGCTAATTAAACGTATTCAACTGCTCGTACAAATTCAAGCTTTTAACAGTGCCGCTAATTATACAGTGAGAAGTGGATTCATACTGTACTTTTTAGGTTACGGGCAAGCATGCCGACCTGCTGGTCCTCTCCGCTCCCTACCCGAACAGTGATGACGAAGACGCCGTTCGGCCGGTATAAAACTCTCATAACAGTTATAAAATACATTTAAATAAATAAATAAATTTCCTGAGCGTTTTGTCCCACAATCGTGGGGTACGCTTTTGGAGTCCTCCCTCAACAGTGCGAGAGAAGGACCCACTTAGGATGCGACAGTAGATTAAGCGGTCGGCCGTCGCTTGCCTGACACCGCGATGATGGAATGGAAACTTTCCGCAGCTGTGCTGCCAACAATTCCCCGACCCCGGAGGGATGAGCGCCTTGGTTGGGTGAGGGGTCGCCCTCAGCGAGAATTGAACCCGCGTCCTTGAGACTGATGAGTGATTGTTTAGACCACTTCACCAATCGACCCTTAGTTATAAAATACATTAATATCCACATAGTAAAAAATGGAGGGAATTCAAAAATTTCACTATATTCAAGCTTTCCTTTGATCTGGGTATGTCAAACAATGTAGTACAGAAGAAATAAAAATTGGCTCTAGGTTTAATTTCTTGTCTTGTTCAGGCGGACTCGGAGTACATTATGGCAGACATCGTAGGCAACTTCAACAAGCTCTCATTGGACACTCGTTCTCTCTTCTCAATGCGCCACTCCACGCGTAAGTGTTATAAATAGCCCATCCATGCTGGTTTTTTGAATTCTTAAAATGTTTTTAGGCTATTTTTCTGTACGACCACTATTGTATATTCATCATGGTTTTATTTACTGTGAGTATGCTATCAGTCAATCGAAGCCACTAGTGGGGTGATTTTCTTTAACGGCCTCTTTCCTTTGGTGGTCGCTTGGTTCTGTGCGTGAATAACTAAAGCTCAAAGTGTGGGAAGACTGAAGAGGCTCAGTTATGCTTCAAAAGGCTTCATAGCTCTTTAGCATATCGATGTCAATTCATGCGTGCGTTGCGAAGAGAAATAAAAGGACGCATAACCTGCCTTAACAAACTTATCTCCACTTAACTAAACCAAAAGCGAAACGAAAAAACATACGGCATCCGTTGCTCATCGCTGAAGTAGTCGTTTTAATCGGAACAATTTTTAGAGATCCGACCGCAGGAGGGACTGTCAAAGGAACGCTACATTCAATGGCGGATAAATCAGTACAAAGAAAAGCGATCGGATATTCGTGACGCGATGGAAAATCACAGTCTGTCGTTGATTCCGATCAACTACCACTCGCACGGACCGTACGAGACGACGGCGCTCTCCCTGCGACCATTCGTCGGCGCCGCGACTGCTTTTCGGCAGCGCTCCGATCCCGCCACCGAATGCAATCTCCATGATCATTCAGTGCAGATCTGCTCCCATAGCTATGACTACCGTCGCGTGCACTCCATCCTCCCCAAGACCTACCACCGCATCCTTCCCGAGTACTTGATCGTAAGTATTGTATTCCCACTTCTCCCAAAGGTAGTATGGGTTGGAATCGGTTCTGTTGGGGCTCAACGGGGTGGGCTTATTCAGTGATCGACGTCCTTACAGTACACTAATCCAAGAGAGCGATTAGAATACAATCGCTCGGCGGGCGAACAATAACCCAAGTGACTGATTGAAGTAATCTTATTTGATCACTATGACTGCACGTTGCGGTAGTAAGCAACGCATCGAGTGCCTTGAAAACTGTGCACCTTGACTATCTGACGCAGCTATTAGATCATCCCATAAGTAACTATCCTGAAGCTCTACCTAGACACGATAATGTGCAAACAAAAATTCTTTTGAAAATTTTGTTCTGTTGGTGTGCGAAATCTGTAAGACATCGCCAGGGGTACTCTTCTGATACGAATAATGGCCAGTACCCAACAGTCTGCTGGCGCTTTTTCGATTATTTAGCGAAATTGACAGCTACTTCTGTATTTAGAATTGCCCTTGTCTGCGCATGTCGTATGGAGCGGATTGCGACTGTCAGCAACTGGTCGAAGTAGCCACTTACAAATTGCACAACGTTATGCTGAAAATTGCCGGAGGTGTGCCACCCGACATGTCGCTTTTCGAGAAGACTACTGGTCTAGAAACGAATGTCGACGAAATTGTTCAGCAAGGTACAGTTCTCATGCAGTCTTTGGGATTGTGTGTTATGATAAAGTCTGCGATAAAAGATGAAAAACGTTACTTCACTTATGTGTTATAAATGCCAAGTTAGCCTGGTACGCTTGGTGAACCAAAGGGGGCTCTAAAAGTGATGATTTATTGCTATTATTTTGCTATTATTGATCCCCCTTCCCGAAGTATGGGATATTGGTCTTTTTGGGACTCAGCAAAGTGTGCTTATTCAGCAACCAATACCCTAATAATACTCCAATGCATATGAGCGATCGGAACCCAATCGCTGGATGGGCGAATATAGCATCATGTGACTAATGAAAATAGTCGATCAATATGACTGTAGGATGCGATAAATGTAGCTTTAAATAGTGCTTCATTTTATTTTATCGAGTCATGGTGAAAAGTATTGTTAAAAAATATTATATATTACCGAATTTATGAAAGCAACAGTTAGGGGCGATACATATTGTGGCACCTATAGCCTCTTGCCCACTAAAAATTTACAATTTCGGCGCTAATGAAGCAGAAGGAACGTGAGAAGAACGCCACGAAAGACGCCTGTTGGAAAGGGACGTGCACACACTTTGGCAACGCGGACAAAGGGATCGAGCGCGATCCTCTGGCTGGCGCCTCTCTCGGCTGTCGCAGCTGCCAATTGGAGTTGAACGAAGACGGTTATACTTCAGTTGATCACAATAGCTGTTTTCATTTTCTTTTAGGCCAAGCTGGTGATCCCCATTCGCCTGGTCTCCTACTCGGCATCGATCACGAGCGCTACATTATTCCGAAATGTAAGTCGATTTCAGCCTTGGAGTAGTCTTAGTGGCACAATCTCGTTGACGGGATAGCTTTCCTTTAGCCCCAGTACAACGCTTCATATGCATAAGTGTACTCTTTTCTGAGTAGCTGTATTTTCAGCCGATTGGCTGCCAGATGTGGAAAAACTGACTGTGCATGAGGCGGCTGTACTCAACTACATGATGAACCACTGGCTCAAGTCCAACAGAACCGAAAAGTGGTGGGACATGATGGCCAATTTGTTGCGTCGCGTCTATCTCTCCACCCTCCACCACACAGCCATCCGTCCCGCTCTCATGTCTGTGCTCAACACTGAACATCAGTGCGTTTTGACCAATTGCTTTGCAGTCGTATCAATTTACAGTAGAATTTGTTTATGTCGGTGATCTTGACCGGTTTCAGAGTATACCTTCCCATATAACATAGTTCGCTTATACCAGAATTTCACTCATATCAGTTAAAATGTGTCGGTCCCCAACTGTCCGTATAAACGAATCTCATTCTATTCTCAAAACGTTTCGACTAATAAGAAGATGACAAGTTGCATACCGTAGCAGGTCAAGACAAGATCCTCAATGCGTTACTATTTGCGGCGAGATTCTGAGTATTTCTGTAACTGTAGCATTTGTATACGTTTAGGTGTGAGCAGTGCGAATTTTGTTGCTGCGAGCAAAAGAGTATTCTAGCGATTTCACGCATCGGCCAGTATCGAGCGCCTTTCGATGCGAATGCCGCACAGATGACGATCGAGAAGCGAGAGGAGAAGAAAAAGAAAATTCCATCTTGATTCAATTTCACTGGATTGCTTTATTTAACTGCTATATGTCGTTCTTCCTATTCTGCCGTCTTGGTTGATCTCTGTTTAGCATCAAAAAGGATATGTACATTGGCAACAGAAGCAAAGAGACAGCGCCCACTCTCGTATAAAACTATATACAGTCAACTGTGTTTATAACGCCTGGCTCTATAACGTCGGTCCTAGGCCGATCCCTCAAAGTGTACTATGTTTTGTACAGGGACCAACTGTCTTTATAACGTCGGTGTTTGGACGGTCCTTTGACCGACGTTATAAACACAGTTGACTGTATGCGTCTACACTATGTCCAAGTTTCGTAAAATAACACTGAAAATTAAGCATTTTTTGAAAAAAGAAATCGGGACCCCTCATGAGACACCCTACCCTGTAGAAGCTATTTCATCTGATGAACAACGAGAATGAACAAGCCAGCTTCCAGGAATTTGAGCGAAACAGTTGATATTTATAGTTTTAGAACAGTTGTAGAATAAGGGCTTTCGAATGAGCTCTTGCTCAGGAAATTGGGCCACTCTGCGCTGAATACCATGCATTTAAAATCTGGAGAAAAAGTTTGGAACACCCTGTATTTTGATCAAACTGATTCAACCGTTCTGGGATTGATGTGCGGCTACTATTTCCAGCGACAGCTCACAATCCTAATGACCGACCATGTTTATCAGTCACTGTGCATTGAAAATCATTGAAGCATAGTAACGGTTCGACTAATTAGCAATCGCAAAGGAAAACTTTCAGTATAAAGTCAGATTTACAATACTTTGCTCAGACTGAATCCAACTGTTCTTGGATTGACTCGGATAAGATAAGCCCCGTTCTTTTGCGCCAAATAACCTTGACCGACGATCCTGATTAAAGAGGAAAGGTATGTGCCAAGCTTGAACAGAGTAATAAACGAAGAATTAATCATCAATTTTTGATTTTTTGATTTAGAAATTGAGCAAAAATTTTGTTTTTCGGTGTGTTTCCGAACAATCTTAAGCTGTATTGCCTGGTTTGTAGGTTAATTGTTAAAATATGTTAGCCTGAATATTTCGCGAAACATGGCAGTCGCTAATCTGGCTAGCTTTTTGAAGCATTCCACGATGCATCAAATTTGATTTAAAAGAACTTAAAAGTGAGCTTTAATTGGTTTATCTTATTTATCTTAAACTACAGAAATGATCGCATTTCTTTTCCTCAATGAACGAAAATGTTATACATCTTCTGAATGATGTTCTCGCTTACTGGTAGCCTGTATAGTTTTTACTCAATAGCGTTTGATCTAGTACTCCACATTAAAACACCAAAAAATTAGTAAGTTTTAGCAATTTATTTGGCAGCTATATTAGCTTAAATTTATTGTTGTCCAGATGTACGCGCACTTGTTAATCGAGCAGCGAATCAAACACTATATATCCCCAAAATGTATGGCTTTATAAGTTGCGCATTAACTTGTTTGTCAGTATGGGTGTCCTCCTTGCTAAGTTAACACAATTTCGACTATTGTACAATAATTCGCAGCAATATGTGGTTGCCTTCAAGTTGCTGGCTCTGATCACCTGAATTCATCATTACTGATGAAAGCAAGAACAGGGCATTGGGAGGCATTCAGTCTTTGTCCACAAAGTCTAAGCATCATTTATCACTCGATCTTGGAGTCTCGCAAGAAATTATATTAAGTATGATGAAGAACTCGAGACTAAAGTCTTTCCAACTACGATAAAGTAAAATGCTGAACTCTCTTTGAACTGAGGGCCTTTACTTTTCAAGCAAACACCACCGGCTTATTCTTGTTCATCCCGTATCATTTGTCGCAAGCAGTCTGAATATCCGGCAAGAGCCAGGGGGGGGGGGGGGGGTGCGACGGCTAGGTGGTACAAGATGGTGACTTAAGAAATTTGGGTAAAACTTAGCCGGACGAAGTATAAGTGCTACGGTGACTTTTGTCTGCATATCTTCGATTAACTTACAAATTTTTACACTTATTCAAAGTAAGTTGTTTTGAATTGCGTAACGACGTGTCCCGCACATTTTTCAATCATAATTAGAGCGCCCACTGAAGCATGACTAGATATGCTTTGAAGATACAGTTTGACAACAATTCACTGATTTTACCGCTAATTGTTTGCAGCTCGCTGATTAGAGCTCACATGCTTTCTGCAAGCTACTTCGCGGTGCAAAATTAGCGATTGAATGCGTGTTTCATCTGTCGCCCAAGTTGTATCGCAGATTTATAATGATTGACGAAACTCACACAGGTTAATATTACAGGTAATATTCCTCATCTGCTAACAAGTAAGACGACGGTACTAAACCGATCAACATAATTATATATTGCAATTTTACTTTTTCTGTTGCTAACTGCACAAGCAAATAATCACAATTTGAACACAAATGTATAAAGAATATTTAATTCGCTTGAAATCGGAAAACATATCAGAACATCGTCATAAAGAAAAGCTGACATCTCTAATCAACAAAAAAACGATACGCTACCATTTGGACAAATTAATTAGGGAGTACCACATTCTTCCTGACAAACGAACGCCATTAAATATTGTGAAACATGTCGCGAAGACTTTACTTTGGGCAACAGTGTATTTGGCATTCAGTTATTTGACCATCACTTCGTCTTTCGAAGTGACTATACAATATTACGATGATCAAACGACAACACAGATGAAAGCCGTCATCAACAACAACGTCACATACGTAAGTAGAATTATGATCCATTCGCATATCACAAGGTTTAATAGGATACGAGGTTGAGTGATAAAAATCACAGAGCAAGCGTCATGCATATTGAAAGGTGAGAAGAAGTCATTTTTAATGCCCTTTGTTGGTGTTCATAAGTTAATCTTGTTCGACTTACAGCGTATTGACCCAATAACCACGAAATTTATGGACGTATACATGGGAGGAGCGATCCATGCTCGGGCCGCTGGTGGGCAGAAACATGCCTTTAGTTATCTATAAAAGGTGAAGGTTGCCTCAGTCCTGTAAATGATAGGTCGTTGGCTGCTGGTTAGCATGCGCTTTTATTGTTCATAGGCTAATAGGGTTGGCTTCAATATGAGAATGAATTGTAAAATGATCACTAAGCTCTATCAAACCGTTTCAGCTTCCGAACATGACAATTTGTTTTAAAATCAATGCAGCAGAGCTGTTCAACATTAACGCTTCATCTAGTTTTTATTATACACCAGCTTGGTCACGATTTTTTGAACAGACTATACTTGAAAGCACGTTTAAAGTTAATGAAAGTCAGATTTACGATGATGAAATCTACTTGTCTCTGCTCAAATATCTCGCCATGATATATGAAGCGGAACGGGCTTGGGAGCCGGGCCTTACACAAATTTCAACCTTTCATTCGGAAGAAAGTGATGACTGGATTGCACTGAAGAAAGTTCTCGTGCCAAATATTGAGCGCTTTAATATCACTCTCGAGCAATTGAAAAGCATTTTTGATGGAAAATTTTGCTCCTTGACTCTGGATTTCTTAAACATACCCGTGCAACTTCTTAAATTATTCTATGTCTCTGCATTGAAAACTGAGTCAGAATGTATCGCGGGAAGTAAAATTTCGTTTATCGGCATGGATACGATTTGCTTTCGCTTGATCGGATACCAAAACTATCTGCGACCATTTGGTGCGACAGATTCCATTTACTTTATTCTGTACAATGACGGCATGGATCAGATATGGTGCCAAGAATTAACAATCGACCTGGGCAGTGAAAGCAGAAGTACACCGCGACGAGCGAAGACGCGAAATGAAACACATGCTTATTACTATAATAGTTTTCCTGCCCAAGTAGCACTTACCATGGACATTGGCGTTAAGGCGCTTTATCGGAAGCTGCCATATGTGAATGGCGACCTCCAATGTTCGTCCGATACAAGCCGGGAAGATTGTGAAAATAAGTGTCTCAGGGGATGGATCAGGGCGAATTGTCATTGCTCGCCGATCACGTTCAATTTGACAGGTAAGTATAAAATTGTCAAGGGGAAGAGAAGTTGAGAATTTTTGAGCTACGAAGAATCAAAATAATCTTTCGCATATCTTTCATTTTCATCACTGACAAGCTTGATCGAATTCTGAGTTTCGTGATCCAAGCTAAATTTTGATTTGGATGGGGAGTTTCAACTGCGAACACTTTTCAGGTTTTCAGCATTCGTAAGCAATACTTTGCATGTTCTTTGGGATCAGACTCGGGAATCCTTGACGCCACAAAGTTTAGCGTACCCCCAGTTTTGACAACCAATATTCCAGTTTTATTTGCAGAATAACAAAATTAAGCGCGTTTTCTGGTCGCAGGCAAAATCAAAAAACTTTGAATTGCAAGCAGAAAGTATTAAAAATCTTACCCATAGAGGCCAAGCTGAGGCCTTAGAGATGCGAGTGGGTTGGATATTTGTCTTTATGATCCCTCCACCGTTAATCCGACCGTGCTCCAATGGGCTAATGAGCCGCGACGATCGATTAGTCAAATAGAGCGCGACGTTCACTTCTCTGAACTTCTCGTTCAGTGAAAAAACTGTGTTCTGAATCAGCTGTAAAACGGCTGAAATAAAAGCAACTAAAAAGGTTCCTCGATGTTAGGACACTATGTAATTCATCATTTTGTAATTCTTCAATCAAGACGAATAATTTAGCTTTCTCGTAGCAATATCACACTGTCTGACAGATTCCAACCGTTTTAGCAGACATATCTCGCTATCGCAACTGCACAGTGGATGATTACTCAATTTGTCTGAAAAAGTATGCAGAAAATGCGACCTATGCGTGCGCAAGTAAATGTGTGCCGCTATGCGAGCAATGGCACTACGAGTACGTCTTAACACCAGTTGTCTTTGAACGTTATGGTACTAGTATTATGATAAACCTCAGAACATTTGATTATGTCATAATCGAGCAGGTATTGACATGGCCCAGTTTCGAAGAGTTCATTGGAGCGTTGGGGGGCGCACTTGGAATCTGGCTGGGACTCGATTTTGTGATCATCATTGAATTCATTGTCAGTCTATTAACGCAATTAATCAAGAGGATTTTCTTGAGAAACGTTCATAATTCTGAAGAAGACAAGCAAGAGGAAAGCTCGAACATCAAGCACAGAGAAGTGAACGTTGTAAATGGAATGTCGCCGTCAAATGAAACTGGAAGTCGTGTAGTTGTACATCAAAAAAAGCACAAGAAAAATGAAAATGAGCTTGTTGGGATATGCATTCGCCAAATAAATGAAAGTGAAAAGGAAATAACATCAAGGAAGAAAAGATAGAGCAACGGGCTGAAAGAGAAACTTGTGCAGCAGAGGAGAATGGGTTCAAATAATAACAGAGTAGAGAGCGAGATATTAGAAGAAGAAATGAAAAATACTTGTGCGAATAACGGGTATCTACAGAATCAAAAAGTAGCTTTAACCGACACTGTTGACGCAGTTCAAGACGAGGCTACTGCGCACACCAACTATTGGAGTGCTCGAAGTTGGTTTTTTCAAAAGATGCTATTCTTACTCTTAAATGGGGAAGCTTCTACAAGTTATTCAGCCCTGTTTCTCTGCCTTGTTAAAAAACTCTTCTGGGCAACAATTTACTCAGTTGGTAGCGTTTTCACGGTTTTATGGTGTGTTCAGTTGATCAACTTGCACTTGGCAGACGAAACGATTTATTCTCCATCGCTTATCACAAATCGAACAATTTCATTGCCGCCGTCATCACTTTGTATTTCTTTCTACCATTATCGACGTTACGAAAGAGAAAGACTTGACAACATTTGTAATGATTTAATGAAGTACTTCAGTAAAAAAAATGTCACTAGAGCTTCGTTTATTCAAATTTCTGATGGAAAAAATTGGCCCAAATCGGTTGTTACCATTGGACTTTTGTATTTCAGCATTCTTACCGCTTTTGAAACGAAGTACACTGATGTCAGTTTTACATCTGAGTACGAAAGACAACTTGACTATTTCAGTGGTAAGTTATACGCAATGTGAAGCAAAATTATCACAAGACATATTGTGCTTAAATTATGATAGAGTACAGTTGCATACTACTGTCTATTGGTATCAAGTAAGTTACAGTGAACTAAACTTATACCGGTTTCGTTTATACAGGTATTTCGCTTATACCAGTCAAAACCTACCTGTCCCCCGCTGACCGGTTAAAAAGAACTTCACTGAATACTTAACAGCGCAAAATTGGTGATTGTTTTGAACAACCTAGGTGATTAGCATATATTTCAATGTAAAATGCGAATTCTGCTAAGTAACTTCAAACTACAAATGAGGAGGCAGCAGAAGGCGCTCAATTGATTAAAGTTGTTACGATCGTGGTTCGGACATGATATATGTGAACTTATTGATTAAAAAAAAGCAGAGACTATCCTGAGACATCAGCTAAAATTCTGATTCATTTAAAGCGTTTGAAACATGAAGTATCTGTTTGTGTTTGCCCGGCAAAACTAACAACTACAACAAAAACATGTGCATTTGTACGCCTCACTGACGGAGCCCACAATACAGGGTGTTCATAAAGATATGAGACGATTTGTTTTTTTGAATAACTTTGCCTACACTAAACCAATTGAGCTGAAAATTTGCAGAAATATTCTGCTGATGTTGCGGTTTTGTTTGAAAGAAATGATTAAATTTGGTCAGCGCATTGTCGAGATATGGCCATGCAAAGACAAGCACTCAGTTTGAAGCAAGTGGTGTGCGATGTGTGAGGGTTAACTCATAGTTGAGCACGGTAAAAATTAATTTTTGATAATTTTTGCTTTAAATAGATAGCGCAAAACAAAATCACATTTTCATTGATTTTAAGGCTAAAATTATTCAAAATGGCTTCTTCCCGAGCTCACCCATAAATTTACCCTCACGCGTCGCACATCACTTGCTTCCAACCGAGGGTAAGTCTTGTATGGACCATATCTCGGCGATGCGCTGACCAAATTAAATAATTCTTTTTTCAAAACACTCCTCATCATCAGTAAATTATATGCAAATTTTCAGCTCATTTGGATTATTTTGGGTCAAGTTATTCAAAAAACAAATCAGACCGTTACTTTATTGAGACCCTGTATTACACATGATACATCAATAGGTAGCTTTATCAAAATATTACATAATATTAATAACTTAGTTTATTCAATGGCATGATATCATTTACCCTCATTGCACAGGATATGGATATTATGATTTCGACGACGCTCGACGAAGAAATGACTTAGAAAAATCGGTAAACAACATTTTTCTACCAAAGCTTTTGGAATGGAATATAACAACGAACGAACTGCGACAAAAACTGGGAGCTGAACTAGCTCGTATGGCTGAACTGAAGATCAGCTTCACGAATAGTAATGGAACGATTGATATCGTCAAAGAGGCTTCTTTTCATACGGCAGCCATCAGCCAAGAATTTTTATGCTACGACCTGTCTTTTGAAGTCAGTTTTATTGATCCCGATGATACGCTGGAGTTTTCAATGATACGAAAAGCGTATCCAGTAGATGTTACATTCGATCCCGGTTACATAGTTTTGTCGGACTTTTTATTAAACTTGACCAACTTAGATATGAATCCTTTAGCTAATGAGATGCCCGTTTATGGTTCCACGGACTATTATTTAAAGTATGGGAAAGTGAGAAGAATGTTTATTAGTATTGACGGCCTTTACACAAGTCGGTCCACGACGAAAGATCTGAAATATTGTTCGCCGAATACGACTATATTATACTGTCGCGCTCAGTGCCGTGTCGAACTTATAGAAAAATTATGTAACTGTTCGCCAACATATTGGGCTATGATAGTTCAGCCGACTTCTGGTTTAGAAGAATGCACATTTGATCGTTACCTGGGATGCTTTTATTTTAATGCAAGCGACGATCTCGACTGCAAAGATTCCTGTTTACCCTCTTGCACTGCAACATATTTTAGAAGTGTTTGGTACGAGGACTCTTTAGCTAGCCGTTATACTGCTGTTATCCAATTCAGCGTAACAGACAGCATTTACGCGTCGATTGAAGAAACACCGACATTCACGCTCCCCGAGATGTTGAATAAGGTCTAGTTTGATACCTAACTGCGCCATAAAATCGAAAAAATTTGAAACTGTGTAATAGGAACCATTAGAAAATTACAAGTATATATTGTTAAGCCAAAGTATTATCCAAATTTTTTCGTCTAAAAATGTCCGGTTCAAAAAATATTCAGTAAAAGTTTTAAAGTATTATTATTTCTTCGCCCATAGGTAAAAACTAAAAATGAATGAATTGTTTATTGGTAAATTTTTGCTCGTCTTTCCTTGGCGCAATTAGGTGTCCCATACGTCTTTAAGTTGGGAGGAACGCTTGGAATTTTACTGGGTTTTAATATATTCAGCTTTTATCACGTTTTTGTAACAGCAGCGACATTGTGCTTTACCTTCATCGTGAGAAGAACAAGATTTGCGCAGAGTCCGATACTGGTGAAAAGCTTGGATAAAATAAAAAAATCGGGAATCGCCCAATTGATTTCTTACCTAAATCGGCAATTACATGTTATGAAGATTTGCACCATTACGAATATAATTAAAATTAATTTTTTTTTTTTTTTTTTTTTTTTTTTTTTTTTTTTTTTTTTTTTTGTTTTTTTTTTGTGTTTTTTTTTTTTTCCTTTTCTTCCTCTTTCTCCCCTTCTATTTCTTTTTNAAAATTAATTTTTTTTTTTTTTTTTTTTTTTTTTTTTTCTTCAGCGTTTGTCCCGCAGGGTTGCGGGGTCCGCTCTTCTGGCCCGTTGTCGCCAGAGATCCCGGTCGAATGCTTTGTCGGGATGTAGGCCAGTGATCTTGAGGTCATTGTGCAGCGTGTCTGTCCAGCGCTGCTTCGGTCTTCCTTTTGGCCTCGCCCCTGGCACCTCCAGAGCGAAACCCATCTTCGCGACTGTTTCATCGTTGGCTCGGAGGACGTGGCCGTACCACCGCAGTCGGCTTTCGCGCAGCTTCTCGACGATCGGCACCACTCCGTACCGCTCTCGGATGTCGTCGTTTCGGACGTGGTCGAGTCTTGTGATACCAGAGATCCATCGCAGCATTTTTGTCTCCATGACTCCTAGTCGGCGTTCCGCTTCCTTGGTCACGGGCCAGCACTCGGCGCCGTAGGTGGCGACGGGTCGTACGACGGTTCTGTAGACTTTCGACTTGAGTCGGTCGGTGATGTTCTTGTCGCAGAGGACGCCGGTCGTCGAGCGCCACTTCAGCCACGCGGCGTTGATCCGCGAGGTGACTTCTGTGGTGAGGCTGCCGTCGTCGCTGATCATCGAGCCGAGGTATCGGAATGCTGATGTCCGCGGGAGGTTGGTGTTGTTGATGGTGATCGTCCCGTGCTCGTCCGCGTCGGTCGTCATGTACTCGGTCTTCTTGACGTTGAGCCGGAGGCCGAATCGTGCAAGCCGGTCGCTCCAGGCTTGTACTTGGTGTTGGAGGTCAGTCTTGTCGGTGGCGGCGAGCATCACGTCGTCGGCGTATAGTAGCGTCCATGGCGGCTGTTGGTGGAGATCCCGCGTGATGACGTCCATGATGGTGATGAAGAGGAGCGGTGAGAGGACCGATCCTTGGTGGACGCCAACGGTGACGCGGAAGTCCTTTGATGTGCCGGCGGCGGCTTGAACGCGGCTCTTTGGGTCGCGGTAGAGAAGCTGGACCCAGTTGACGAGTTCCTCGGGGATGCCGCTGCGACGGAGTGCGTACCAGATGAGGTGGTGTGGTACGCGGTCGAACGCTTTCTCGAGGTCGAGGAACGCGACGTGTAGTGGCTGCCGCTTCTCGCGATGCTTCTCGAGGAGGAGACGAGTGGCGTGGATGGCGTCGGTAGTGCCGCAGTTCTTGATGAACCCGCACTGGTTCGGCGTCATCTTGATGACTTCTCGAATCCGTCGGTCGATGACTCTTTCGAAGATCTTCATCGTGTGACTGAGGAGTCGGATTGGCCGGTAGTTGTTGCAGTCGGCTGGGCTGCCCTTCTTCTTCCAGATTGGGACCGTGATACTGTGGCTCCAGTCGGTCGGCGCCTTCTTCTCTGTGACGATCTTGTTGAACAGCATAGCCAGCCATGTTGCTGGGTTCCAGCTGCGCGACTTCCAGAGTTCTGCGGCGATGTCGTCGGGGCCGGTTGCCTTTCCGTTCTTCATTCTGCGCAGTGCTTCTTCGACTTCGGCGGTGGTGATCGGCTGGACAGGTCCTTCGACGGGATCAGCATGCGGAATCGGCGGGTGCGGGAATTCCTGTGTCGAAATCGCCTCGAAGTAGCGGCGCCATCGCTCCGTCGCTTGTTGGCGGTTGGTGATGAGGACTCCCTTCTCGTCATTGATTCCGTAGAACTTCTCAATGTCCTCGGTCTTCTGCTGTCGTGTTCTGATGAGTCGGTAGATGTCGCGCTCGCCTTCGCGCGTGTCGAGCTTCTTGTAGAGGTCCTTGTAGCGTTCAGCTTTCGCGGCGGTTACAGACTTCTTCGCCTCGGATCGCGCTCCACGATATGCTGCCCAGTTCGCCGGCGTCCTGTTGTCGAGGAAGACGTGGTAGAGAGACTTCTTCTGTCGGACCTTCTCCTTGACGGCGTCAGTCCACAGCCAGGTCATCTTGTCAATGATCCGGCGGCCTGGTACTGTCATTCCGAGTTCAGCTCGCGTGGCAGCAGTGATCGTCTCCTTCGCGCGGTTCCAGGTCGTCTCAACGTCAGTGATCGGTGGCAGGTCAACTTGCAGGAGAATTTCGACTTTCTTCTCCTTCCAGCGCCACCATTTGGTCCGTGCGGGGCCAGTTCGGTCGTCATGTCGTTGCTTTGGCGGGTTGATGCGCATCGTGCAGATGACAGGACGGTGTTGCGTTGCGACAGTCTCGTAGGGCACCGCCTTGGCGTCGGTGACGAGTAGGAAGTCGCGTCGTCGGACGAGGACGAAGTCGATCTGCGATGATGTCGGTCCACTGTAGAACGTCTTCAGATGGGAGTCGCGCTTTGTGAAGAAGGTGTTGACGATGACGAGGTCATGTGAGTCGGTGTAGTCGAGAATTCGCTCGCCATCGTTGTTGCGTTCTCCATAGCCGTGGCCACCATGCGCTTGGTGTCCATCCTTCTCCTTTCCGATGTGACCGTTCAAGTCACCCATCACGATGACAGGCTCCCCTGGTGGTACGTCAGCTGTCTTGTGGTCGAGCGTCGTCCAGAATTCATCCTTGACACGGTCCGAGCAGCCACCCTGCGGAGCGTAGGCACTGAAGACGTGCAGCTTGCGGTCATCTGCGATGATGACGATCTTCATGAGCCGGTCGTCGAAACGATGCACTTCCGCGACGGAGTCTCGGTAGCGCTCAGAGACTGCGATGCCGACGCCGTTCCTTGTTCTTGGGCTGCCGTTGAAGATCACCTTGAAGCCGTCTCCGATGTCCCTTGATTTCTGACCGCTCCATCTTGTTTCCTGCAGCGCGCAGACATCGATGTGGCGACGCTTGAGCGCAGCGGCGAGTTCGGTAGAACGTCCAGTAAGCGAGCCAACATTGAGAGTAGCAAAGCGGGTTTCTTGGACTAGCTTGTTTAGCCGGCGCCGTCCTTGCGCCGGTAACCCTTGCAGATTTGTCACGCCAGTCGGGCCAGACAGGCGCGCGTCGCTTGCCGGGGACGCCGTAGCTTTCTTGCGAGATTCTTTGCTTGACATTGGGCCATGGTTGATGCGACGGGGTAGAGCATCGGCCGGCCTGTCGCGAGGGCCTGTCGCCGGAAACCTCCGCAGCAATGCTGCTACCAATTTCCCGACCCACGGAGGGATGAGCACCTTGGTTGGGTGGGGGCCGCCCTCGGCGGGAATCGAACCCGCGTCCATGGGGCTGGTGAGCAACGATTTAGACCACTACACCAATCGACCGCCCTATAATTAAAATTAATGAAATTGGGAAAAATATTTTGCTGGCAATTGGCTACATGATTGGATTTTACGCAACCGTGAGAATGGGCAATGAGCTCTTTCATTCCTTCAAAATTGGCGAAACTAAATATCTTGTCGATTTAATGATGAATGATTCAATCAGATTACCATCTTCAACACTATGCTTGCCATTGAGTCCTATGGAATTTTTCAATGAAACAGAAATCCGCAATTATGAGGACTATATTAATTTGACAAGAAATCTTTACTTTAATTTATCTTATAACAAGGAAGAATTTTTTTGCGGAGAGTGGTCTGCATGGCAAATTCAGTGGGCATATGAATATTTGATAATATACGATAAAGTCGAAAGGCATGGCAACCAGGTTTTTTTTTTTGCTTTGCTGCCTGGTGACGATAGCTTCACATCAATCGAATCAGCAAGTACAACATTTAAGTACAGTTTCACATCTCTGATGAAACTAGATGACTTGATTGACCATTTGAACATAACTGTTCCTGAATTAAAGCAAAATCTGGGTCAGAAAATTAGAGATTTTTATAAAATCGAGGTCGGCTTCATGAAGGAGGTCGACGGATCATTGGATCAAACGGATTTGAATATTACTGATACGACATTCATTGGTGAGGCAAAGGTATGTTACAAACTGCCCCTGGACACAGTGACGTTCAGCTCGAAATCGGATTATATTTTCATTTCTCTTGATAGAGGATCACTGCCAAATCCGCAGACACTTAGCGATAAAAATCCCATAACTATTGATTTTAATGGACTTGACGTAAGTAAAGAATATATAGGGGTAGGTCCATACTCCATTAGTCGTATGTTCGGATCATCACTTTTTTTACGGTTCGGCGAACCTTCCTTTTCAAAGTTGGCGATTTCCGAGATATACGAAGCGATGCCGGTGAGCTCCGGTGTACGGCAGTGCTCCGAGAGCAAATCGATGAAAACATGTCAAGACGAATGTCAACAGAAGAAAATCGAGCGTGTCTGCAAATGCTCACCAGCAGCACGGTCGAGTAATTCCCTGAATACTAATTTGACTCGGTGCCATTTAATCGACTATAAAACATGTGCCAGTTTGTTGGTTAGCAATGACACAGATCTCTGCATATTAAGCTGCGTTCCACATTGTACACGGATCAGTTTTAAAGATGAGCCAAACGGGTTTGAAGAAGGTATCGGAGATAACAGGGCTTATATATCACTCAAAATAAACTCATTTGAATATCTTCGTTATAAAGAAGTAAACATGTACACGATGACCGACTTTATTAGTCAATTTGGTGACATTCTTGGTTTATGGATTGGACTTGATATCCTTGTATTCATAGACTTATTTTACTGGCTGTTCTGCAAGTATTTTCACATTTTCCGACAATTTCTTTAATGGCGCTTTGTCAGAGATAGGAGCAACATATATATTCATAAATTTTCGAACATTTGTTTACGTCACTAATGCTATTTATATGTTGCAGCGATTAAATTTTTATACGAATATAGCTTATCCCGTATTTTAAGAAATAATAGCGCACGCAGAAATAGTGGCATATGTGCCGCTATTTTCTGAATGTTGGTCTGATACATGATGATATCTAAGACGATGCGGAAGGTAGTGATTGTGATTGCGTAGCATCAATACAGTTTCGATTCGAATTTTGTGAGCAATATCGTTCTTTCTATTGTGCCGTCTTGGTTGGTCTCTATGTTTACCATCAAAAACGATATGTACATTGGCAACAGAAGCCAAAAAAACTAGCGTCACTCTCGTATAAAACTATAAAACAATAAAGTTACGTAAACAAGGAATAAAACATAGTTGTGATTATGAAAATAGTCAACGGGTTGAAAGATATCCTTGATGAAGATTTTGCCGTTGTGAGCGGGCTGACTTCATCAACTTGTGAGGCGGTGCCATTTGATGGCAACCAAGACGCCTCGGAAGCGTCTTCTGTTGACACAGCCGTAGACGTGAGCAAATCAAGAGACTCAGTAGGCGCGTCATCTGATGTCATTGTTGAAGTTGACAACATCTGTCCTGACAATGTTTGATCAGTCGGTGGTGAAGTACCACTAAACGCTGTACTCTCAGTTGATGATTGTGCAGGTAGAGAAGTGGCTGATGCATTGGGGTTAATTGTGACTGCTTCAGAGAAC
>NIUQ01000215.1:0-62960 GCA_002796945.1 Plectus sambesii | reverse complement strand
TAATTTCGAGGTGATGCATGATAGCGAGCTCTGCATTGACTGCTTTAGGAACTATATCTATAGTAACCAGCAAATGTGATTGATCAACTGATGCACATTCAGAATCCGTGTCTATCAACGCGTTAGAAACCGACTGTATTCGTTCGACTAAAGCTGAGCCTCGATAGCCTGACGACTTGCATTTCTTTACTCGTAATTATTTCAAAAAGAATAAAAGCAGGTGGCAGTAAACGGAGAGTGGATGATTTCTGCTCTCTCTTTTACCTGCTACTACATCGCTCCTCAGTAAAATTTACGCATCCGTGTAATATTATCCAAACTTTTTTTCAAATTATTCATTAAATGCGAGTTGAATACCTATGTTCGAACTTTCTTATAAGAAACAAGAGATATATCTATGCGACTGAAAAAATAGGGTGAGAGATTTGCACAAAGTGATACGATAGAGGACGACTGAAAATAGGTCATGTGACTCCACTTATACGTCTTCAACCCATTTTAATTTGAAACAGAGATGAATTTCTTTAAGATAGTGTATATATTTGATAAACAGAACTTTTGCAGGATAAATTCAAAGGCGAAATGATACTGGAATATTCTGCCTACATCAATCTGCTCATCCAAATCGTACTAATCCACGAGTCGACGGCATCTTTGTTTTCGGACGAATGTCTCAGGTAAGATTATACATCCGTGCGAGCTTAGTGAAACCCGGCTATAAAATAAAACAGGAAAACTCGAAAAAAATCTTTAAAATTTAGCTTCTCTTGCGTGTTGTAACATAGTACAAAGAATCTATAATTCTAAGCGATGGTTCCCGAAGGATTGTTCACACAGCGCTCACCTAACTAAGATCAGGTGAAAGTTCAGTAAAAACGCGTTCCCGATAATGTTGAATTCTTGTTCCTCATTTTATCCTTATAAATACGATATAAATACGAAGACATGTTTTAAATTGCTTAGACATGGTCTGAAAAGCTATTACGATCCAACAACGGACTCCTGTTGGATCGTTGAAACCACACCGTTCACCTACGATCAAGCGAAGAGTCACTGCAACCTTATGCCTGGTTATGATGGACATCTCGCATTTCCGAAAACGCTAAATCATTCGTGGATAATATATACGAAGCTTGTTGCTCCGGTAACAGTTTTAGTTGTTTACAAAATAACATAGCCATGCTTGAACGATAACACTGCGCTTATTACCAAAACCTTAGCTTTGTTGATGGAGATATCTGTTCTAATCATGTTATATACGTGCAGATGTAGCTGAATTAAAGTGAGGTCAAGCGAGATGTTACATTTTTGATATGGCATTATAATCAAATCCTTTGAAATAGGAAGTTATCTGCAAATATCGAATAACTGTCAAACGATTCTTGCGGATAGACGAAGAAGATTTAAACCTTGAATTGGTTTTAGCGACGAAATGATAATCATCCCTTCTATACCGTTTCACTCACCGATGCCTGCTTCTATGACAACGGAGGCATTAAAACTGCTATTTCTGGAACTGCTGTAGATCTTTTTGCAAAGCTAAAATACAACATTAGCTAAGAAAACGATGAATCTATATAGTAGATCCTTTTCTCCGTGAAAATCTTTTGAATATAATCTGAATTGCAACATTGTCTCCAGAATGATCTTAATTCATAAGCTTTTTATTATCAGTTTAGTAGAACTTTCTCCCTGAATAACATGAAAATTTCTTTCAGAATTCGTGGATCGGCCTGCAGCATTTTGGTTCGTCGACCACGGTTAGCAACAAAAGTGAATGGTATTGGGTTTATCCTGATGGAAGAAAAGAGAGCGCGGCGGACGCTCTCTGGAAAGGTGCAAATCCGACGGCGAGTGGAGGGGAGTGCGCGTATTCCAATGTCAACAATGCCAATTCCTTAGATACCACTCCGTGCACTTCAGTCCCTGCCAAGTTCATTTGTCAATATGGTAAGCAAAGTTTAGTTTTTTGATGATTTATACATCAGTACCGTTTGATTCAGTATGTTAAAAAGGCTCACTTACTTATCTTTTAATTTTCAATGACCTGCAAAAATGTTGACATTCCTTATTTTGGCTCTTAAATAGTGGTGAATGCAATAAGCAAACAATGATACTGTATCATCAAAAGACTGCAATTTCACAATTGCAAATTCGTGATATTGTAGGCGCGGTGGTTGCTCTACTCTTTAAATTTAGATCATTGTGTCCAGTTCAGAAAAATTATTCATTATTTCTTAATGAAGTATTCATTAAATAAACAATGAATATTATTTCGCGAGTGGATACAATGAACTGGATTGAGAGAGTTAATGTATTAAATAGGCTTTATGAATTGATTGTAACATCACAAAACTTGGCGATCAACTTGAGATATTATAGAAACTTCAGCCCTACATTTATATATGTTTCAGATGCAGAATGTTACAAATAGCTATTATAGACAGCAGCACAGCGCATCATGAGACGACATTGGAGCACAAATGCAAGCAACAGAATCAGTGGTTTTGGTGGGAAGCTGACAAGAGTTGTCTTGTTATCGACAAACTTCGACGCACCCCAGAATTCTCAAAATTAATGTGCACACATATTCCCGGATACCGCGGTCATTTGGTGTTTGTTAAAACTATCGAGAAAATGAACGCCCTCGGTGCATTTCGCGACGCGGTGAGTTACCAGTAGAGTACCTTAGTAAATAAAATTTCTATTTGCTAAAGGAAATCAATTAAATTATTTGCTTTGTTGATGAAGTAAACTAGTGAAGAGGTACTAAAGTAAAGTCTAGAAAATAAAATAGAGTCGATGAAATTCAAAAATATAATGATTGACAATTACGTGCACCGTTGTCGGACTGTACTTGCGTAATATTACTGCGCAACTGTGTTTTCTTTCTCTATCACTCTATATTATATTTGCCTATTGCCCTGGATAGCGCCTTTACCGATTTAATACAAATGTAGGCGTGCGCCTACTGATTTGTATGCGCGCGTTTTTATATATCTAATGTACGTCTCAGCACGATGTATATTTGGTGGAATGGTTCTGTATAGTTGCTTCCGATGATTGCGAGTTAAGGAGTGTGTGCCCGGTGGAAGGGCGGAGCGCGGTCGGGCGCCCTGTCTTGGGGCTCACGCGCTCTACCGTCTTGCTGTGGACCGCCGTAAGGCCCGCTCGGTAAAGCAAAATGTAGTTTAGACCGCGTGAGCTACTACAAATTACTACACAAATAAATTCTGCGAAAGTCGTGTAAAGTATGATAAAGAAAAATTTGATGGTCAATAGTCAGTAAAGTTGAAGAGATCGATGAAATCAACAATGTTTAGTTAGTAGCAGCTTTATCATAGGACGAAGGCGCGGTTCGAACTAAAAAAATCAATTTCACGATCGTGAGGTGTTTAAGTAAATGAAACTTTTTCACAATCAGAACTTGTTGATAATATTAATCATTAATAGAGTTTTTGGAAGAAATAGCAAGTCTGCACAACTTTGAGTCAGTCTGCAAATTTTCGCACTTTCTTTTCTACTTGTATTATTTTATCCTCAATAAAATTTTATCGAAGATAAAATGAGGGTTTGCAGGTGAATGTCGATTATATCTATACAGGACTGGAGAGAGAAAAGAACATGTCATCGGGAAAAGTGGGCTTGTTTTGGCGCAGATTTGATGGATACAAAGAGAGCTTCAATCTTAAAGCGTTTTTACCAACGCAGCCTAGTCGAATGGATTATCCTGGTGCCGACTACACGTTTGTGTGGACAGACTATTTTGAGGATTGGTGGGAATCTGGACTAGGAATGACTGTTTGCGAATACGGTATGTGAAAGTGTTTTACTGCAAAAAGTCGATAGTGATGTGTTAAAGTGAAAGAAAAGCATCTTTATGAAATTATTTTGATCTTTGTTCGTTTTACGTGCACTCCAATGAAATTCACTTATTGGGATGTTATTCAGCATTGTAATTCAGTCATGAACAACAATTAGAATCGCTATCTTTTCCTCTCTATTCTTAAGAAGTATCACATGTAATTTTGGCCGAATGCTGAGAAAGCAGTGTTGTATTTCGATTGCACTATACATAATGTTTTCAATTTTAAAATTTGTCTGAATATATGATCGACATCGTAGCACAGTACTCTTTTTTAGTAAGGTCGCAAATCAGTAATAATTGCGTAACACATGCTTTCAAATAAGTGTTCAGTGCGTTACAGAGTAATAAACTTAGTTGCTGAAAAATTAAACGTGTTCACTTAGAAATACTACAGTAATGTCACAGTATTTGTCAAACAGTCATTGCAAATGACGATTTCAGAGGAAACACTGCGGTATGCGCCAACACTGCTCGACATTCAATGCGCCAACCTTTCTCTTCCTCATATTTACTACGAAGGATCGTGTTATGTTCGCGAAGATACAAATGTGGTATATGATGTCGCGAAAAAATCATGCACGCATATCGATGGATTCAACGGGCGTTTGGCAATCACAAATAACGTTGAGCTTCTCAATCTTATTTATAAAGGGCTTACTTTACCGGTGAGTGGTTTAAGTGTTCCCTAAAAGTAGAGTGCTTATTAATTGAAAATATGCGGTGATAAAAAGTATAATTTGTTAAGTGCTCTCAGTTTCAGAAGTTTAAACAAATAGAGTATGAGCCGATTTCGACGAAACTTGGAAGCAACATAGCTGACATGTTAACCTACATGTAACACACCAAATTATGCTGGAACACAGCTAATTGATTTCAAAGGGATCATCATTCTTTTCGATCATTTTTAGGGTCTCCAAACATTTCTTAAACGAGTTTGATCGGTTTGTGCTCGGCACTGTAGGCATTACTTTGCAAGGGCCTATTTTTAACGGAAGAAGAGCTCTCACTTATAGAGAAAGATTAGTAACTGTTCGGTAAAAACGTAGAAACTATAGAGAAAGCTGCAAAATATGTAATGCTGTATTATTGTGCATTTTATGCGCATATCGCTTCTGTCTAACTGATCTTTTTTTGCGGTGTTATTAAAGTACAAGGTTTAATTAGCGACAGAGAATTATTGCCTTAAGTTTTAAACACTATTCAACACGATCTTTCGTTGTTTTCAAGCTTTTTATCGCACTGCAAGCAAATTATTGCGTTTACGGAAGCGATTTGCGCGTAAGATGCTCAAAAATGCACATTTTGCATTTATGAGATTTCTCTTTAATCTTCGTAGTTCTACCGAAATATTTTAGTATTATTTCAACGATTTCGGTTTCGTGTCGTCTTGTGTAATGCACTATGTTAGCTATAAAGGTGTACCAGGGGCTGAAATAGGAAAAGATCGAGATGATGAGATTGCAGGATTACGACGGAACTTGCAGAAACAGATCTCTTTTCATGAAATTTGAATGATTTGAGAACGAGTCTTTTGGAACAGCATTTTACGGACCTCAAAGTTTGGGGAGATATCATTATTCTCACCTCCGCTTGAGATCGTATTCTCAGAACTTTATTACAGATATTAATAATCTGATCAATAATTGACTAAACTTAATTAATTAGATCATTAACAAATCTGAGATTAAACTTAGTTCAAAATGAAATTGTTTTTAGATCAGAAATGAAACTTAATTCGTTGTCAAATCATTATCACAAACTGAAATCACTACTTTTTCACTCTCTGTATGATACACATTTTAAAGTAGTGCGTATTTAGACCGGAGGCTATGCCTACGCCTTTGTCGGTCTTCAACGACTTAATACGACGGGAGCGGCCACTACTGGTTACTACTGGTTACATGGCAATGGACAAACACTGCCATTAACAGCAGATGCAACTTACTTCTATCCCGGTTTTCCAACAGGAGCAGGCTGCGGATTAGCCTATTTGGATACACTGACAACTTATGATTGCACTCTTTCTCGTCCTTTTATCTGTGAATACGGTAGGCTATCTTTTCGAGAGATAAAATATTTGCTGTCGAAGTCTATGTTTATTGTTTGGATAAGCCTAATTAATTCGAGGAGGGTAGAAAATTTTCTCCATTATCAAATAGTCATTAACATGAAACGCTCAAAATAATTAACCCATGACCGCGCATGTGTCGTTCTCTTCATTCTCTACTGTTCATATTAAAGATCATGCTTAGATCATGATCCATATCATATTACTTTTAGTGGAACCGACAAAAGGAACACACTTTCGGATCAACGCGAATACTGCCAACATGAAAGCTCTTCCACTGTTCATCATACAAGTATACGATGATTTGTCGCTTCAAGAATCGTGCGGTTATCAGTGCACCAAAACGCTTGATTGTCAAAGTATTGTTTACAATGCGAATACCCGCAACTGCTTACTGCAGTCAGTAGATAGCGGCATGCTTTATGTCAAGAGTGCAAATATAATTTCTGCTCCAGGTTACGCTTGGTACGATCGATATTAATCGCAGAGATGAGTACGGTTAGGATAGGAGAGGTTTAAACATTGGTTGAGGATATGAGATTCTATTCGGCTTTGATTTCGGGAAGAAAATGTATGCATGACGCTTAATTTCAAACTCGTTCCTCTATGCAAATAATAAACGTTTGGTTGGCTTGTTCACATGTCAAAGAATGCATTTCTGTACGTTATGTGCGATTACCATTTTAGTTATATGCCCATGCTGTTCCCTATAGTTTCATTGTATTAGTTATTTCTGCCGGCCTAAATTATGATTGTTAGTGTTTGTTTTCATTGGTGCGTGGCAGGAGGGTTTTGCGAAAACGAAAATATGCATATTTTTGGTCCGACTCGACAGACTGTCGCGGAATTTGAGGCAATAATAAGAATCACATGTATGGAAAAGTGTTTTTTCGCGCTGTTTTCTGAAATGCAATGTGCTGAACGATCTTTGAGGTCATCAGCTATATGAAAGAGTACTGCGACAAACATTGCTGATGCGCCATTTTTCTACGTATTGGTGAACAGAAGTAATATTTTGTCGATGTTCCACGACACCGTGTCTTGTGAAAGTGAGGTAATCTATGTAATAAGTGTACTATACTATTTGTCGTCTACCTTTGAATGTGGTATTTGTGTATTATAAAATGCAAAATACGAATAAAAAACTTGTAACCATCTTTTAATTAATGCGCAATAGTAGGATATATTTCATTTACGCTGCGCAGCCATTCGTTGCGAACAAACGGTTCGGCTCCAGAGCATGAAAACGTACACCAGTTGGGTATCTCTCAGTCTCATGTTTGTTTCAAGTTCAGCAAGAAAATGAACTCAATGTAAGAGTTCAGGTGGCATAACTTCAGCTGCCTTTGTTGACGAGCGCTCTTAGTCCTGTTTAATTTAAAATTTCAATTACATTTTTACTTTATCAACACAAATATTGTAAAAAAGTATTGTTGAAATGCAGAAATGTCATTAGACTTCATCATTTCACTCTTACATTTGTTTTACAATACTGACCCCTGGGGCCAGTTTCTTAAACCTATTGGGCTGTTGAGAGTTGAGATCTGCGGAATTGAGGCGCACGCCGATTGGTTGAAAGTCAAAACTGACCAATAAGCGTGCGCCTCAATTCCTCAACTTTCAATTCTCAACAGCTGAATAGTTTTATGAAATTGGCCCCAGGCCGGCGTTTGTCATGGACGGCTAGCACGGTTACCTAACGGTTGGCGATATCATAATTAATTCTATGACTGCAGCTTAGGTCTTTGAGTGGCTCGAAAACTGGCGAGCAAGCCTCTTGATAACTGAAATAGCTGAAAGCAAGTTCAGTGAGGAGCTCAAAACAAGAATGGGTTACCAGCACTTTAACATGACAAACTGTCATTAATCATGTGCGCTTATCGCGATCAACCGCTTCTGTTCCAAAATCATCAATCTTTAATTTGGCACAGAACGATTTTCGATATCGTTCGGCAGCCGCATCAATGTTCATCTGACTGAAACGAGCCTGCTTTTGTCATTGGTGCATGATTCACTGTTTGATGAGCGCAAAATTCGATGATGTTTGGTGTCCTCCATTAAAAACGGTGAGTTCAATCGACCATGTCAGAGGGTGCAACTTGGCAACGACTTCTGCATTAGCAACAGGGCCTGATTACTAGACTACGGGACCTGAAAACGTGGTAGACAGCGGAATCGAATAATGCAAGCATAGCTTCAACCAGCTTCTGCGAACGCAGTTGACATTTATTGCATTCAGCTGCATGAGACTAAGACTCATAATAAGTCACAATTCGCATCAGTGCTGGGCGTTTCAAAATTAGGTAAGTAAAGTTAAAGTAATAAATAAGCTGATACGATACCAGTTATGTATCTAGTTTTGATATGAAAGAAAGTAAAGTAAATCAGATTCGTAAATGTAGAGTATTAACTGGAGATATTTATTTGCAACCAATGTATGTTCGAACTTGAAAATAATGTTTTACTAAATTCTTCGCTCGAATTTGTTGAAAAGAAAGTGCTTGGAGAATGTGTCCTCAAAATGTTTGTTTGAATACTAATTCAGAAATAATGTAGGCATTCTGAACGTATTGTTTTGTTGATTAATACCTCAAGTTCGTTAGGATACAAGATGGTTTAATTGTAGAATGTGCGAGCCAAACGGTTCGTCGAATCGAAGATTAATTTTCTCAAATGTGAAGAATCAAAACCATATAACAAACTTAGAGAATGTATGGATGAAAAAGTATAGGGAAAGATAGTGAAGTGAAAAAATATGCCAATATTACTTTGTTCTAAACAAGGAAATTGATAAATCTTTGGAACAAAGTGGAAATCAGGTTAAGCAAAAGTACTTACTGATGCATTAGCAAACTAGGTAAACTAAGCACTCTTAACTAGTTGCTCGACAATGGGTCGCACTTTTGGGGACCATTCCAAATATTCTTTTACAAAGAGAGATTACCCGATAAAGGGTAGATAAAAAAAGAACTATTCAATATGCTAAACAACATTATCTGCACTTCACCGACCTGCAAAGTTTTGGGAGTGCGCATGGTTTGATGAAAATGGTTGAAATTTGTTAGAATCAACTACCCATCAGATATGTACGATAAATTGTGCCTTATCAATCGCGCGTGGCGATCGAAGGTCGACGTCCACGGTTCCCATTTTGATGGGTCCATAACAATTAAACTGTAGTTTGGCGCCGATGATAGTTAATATTGCTGTGCGCAGCGTCACCGATATTCTCAGCTTCCGCCTGGCAACGGGCACGCTATCATGAACCTCGCCAACTGTTTCCACGTGGGCAAAGTCGAATGGCAGAAGTAATTCCGCCAAGTGCTGTCAGTTCAATGACCATGTCGAGGTGATGCATGATAGTGAGCTTTGCATTGACGGCTTTAGGAACTTAATCTCTAGTAACCAGCAAATATGATTGATCAACTGATGCCCATTCAAAATCATCTTTTATCAACGCGCTAGAAACCGATTGTATTCATTCGTCTAAAGCTGAGCCTCGATAGCCTGACGACTTGCACTTCTTAACTCGTAATTATTTCAAAAAGAATAAAAGCAGGTGGCAGTAAACGGAGACTGGATGATTTCTGCTCTCTCTTTTACCTGCTACTACATTGCTTCTCAGTAAAATTTGTGCACCCGTATAATATTATCCAAACTTCTTTTTCAAAGTAATCATTAAATGCGAGTTGAATACCTATGTTCGAACTTTCTCATAAGAAAGAAGAGATATGTCTATGCGATTGAAAAAAAGAACGACAGACTCGAGTAAATCAATAAGGACAGAGACCGATTTAAGAAAAGGTTATGTGACTCTATTTAAATGAATACGGCTCATTTCCATTCGAAGCTCAGATAAATTTCTTTAGGACAACATGTTCATTTGAAAAACTGAACCTTTGCAGGAAAAATCCAAAGGCGCAATGATACAGGAACATTTCGTTTACAAGCTTCTTATCCAGCTTGTACTTATTCATGGCTCGACTGCATCTTTGTTTTCGGATGAATGTCTTAGGTATGATCGTACATCTGAGCAAACCTAATGAAATCCGTGTATAAGAAGATCAAGGGAAACTCGAAAAAATGTTCTTTTATCTGTCTTCTCTTGCGTGCTGTAACATAATAAAGAGCACAGGAAAGGACGAAATTGCCCCATATCCAGATCTTATGATTATGTCAGTTTGCACTATTTCTTTTGAAGGCATTTAGAGTGAAAGAGAGTGGCATCTCTTTTTTACGAAATCCGCTCTCAAACTCTTCACATATGACTTAATTCTGGGTATGTTAGTTGTGCAATCAGTAAGAACTGAGAAAACGAATGTTCAGGGAGGGCTTGTATCGAAGACTATTAACTATGTGTAATGCTGGGAGAAGATTTCCGTAGGCTTGTTCAGGGCCACAGCGTTCAATTAAGACCGAGTGATACTTCCGTAAAAACGCACACTGAAAATGTTGAACTCTTGTCCCTCATTATACTCTAATAAATACGATGTGAATACGAGGATACATTTAAATGTGCTTAGACATGGTCTGAAAAGCTATTATGATCCAACAACCGACTCTTGCTGGATCGTCCATGCCACACCGCTCACTTACGATCAAGCGAAGCTACAATGCGATCATATGCCTGGCTACGACGGACATCTCGCATTTCCGAAAACTCTAAATCATTCGTGGATAATTTATACAATGCTTAGTGCTCCGGTAACAGTTTTAGTTGTTTACAAAATAACATAGCCATGCTTGAACGATAACACTGCGCTTATTTTAAAAACGTTAGCGTTGTTGATGGAGATATCTGTTCTAATCAAGTTATATACGTGCAGATGTAGCTGAATTAAAGTGAGGTCAATCGAGATATTAAACTTTTGATATGGCATAATATTCAAACCTTTGAAATAGGAAGTTATTTGCAAATATCGAATAATTGCCAAAAGATTCTCGCGGATAGACTAAAAAGATGTGAACCCCGAACTAATTCTATCGACGAAATGTTAACCATTCTTTCTATACCTTTTCATTCACCGATGCCTGCATTCTATGACTTCGGAAGCATTGAAATTGCTTTTCTTGGAATCGTTATAGTTCCACTGATACTGCTAAAATGAAACATTTGTTGAGAAGACGGTAAGCGTAGATAATAGATTATAATCTTCTTGCTGAAGCAACTGAAATTGAGCTGGACTGCAACATCTTTTTTCGGATCAATCCGATTTCATAAACTTGTTAGTATTAGTTCGATATAACTCTCACATTAAATAACATGAAAATATCTTCAGAATTCGTGGATCGGCCTGCAGCATTTTGGTTCGTCGACCACGGTTAGCAACAAAAGCGAATAGTATTGGACTTATCCTGACGGAAGAAAAGAGAGCGCAGCCAATGCTCTCTGGAAAGCTGGAAATCCGACGGCGAGTGGAGGGGAGTGCGCGTATTCCAATGTCAACAATGCCAATTCATTAGATACCACTCCGTGCACTTCAATCCCTGCCAAGTTCATTTGTCAATATGGTAAGCAGAGTTTTGTTTTTGCTGATTTATTCATCAGTACCGTTTGGTTCAGTATGTTAAACAGGCTCACTTACTTATCTTTTAATATTCAATGACCTGCAAAAATTTTGACAATCCTTATTTAGCTTCTTAAGTAAAAGTAAATGCAATAAACATAGATGATAGTATTTTATCAAATTACTGCATTTCCAGAATGGCGAAAGCACGTAGTCTCAAGCCCGATCACGGGTCAGGAAGCAGAAAATTTACCAATCATCGCGCTTGCGATTGCTGTAGTTCTTTGAAATAGGCCCTTTTAATTTATTGTAATATTATCAAACTTGTCGATCAGTTTGAAAAATTACAAAATATTAATCACAAGATAAGCATTTGTTTCAGATGCAGAATGTTGAAAATAGTGTTTTAGATAGCAGCACAGCGCATCATGAGACAACACTGGAGCACAAATGTAAGCAACAGAAAAATTGGTTCTGGTGGAATGCCGACAAGAGCTGTCTGTTGCTCGATACACTTCGACGTTGGGTCGAATTCTCAAAACTGTCGTGCACTCATATTCCCGGATACCGCGGCCATATGGTGTTTGTTAAAACTATCGAAAAAATGAACGCCATCGGAGCATTACGGGACGGGGTAAGTCGTCAGCAGTATCGGATCTGTAAACATAATATTTGGGTTTTTAAATAAGTCAGTAAAGTTTCTTTCCTAATCAAAAAAGTCAGCAAGTTCAGTAAATGAAATGAATTTAAAAAGTAAGATAGTATTGATCAAATTCCCGTTTTTTGCTAAAATCTGCGATTTACAGTGTTTTTGGGAAGAGTTGAAAATCTTCAAAGGTCAGAGTCAGAGAATCTGCCAGTTTCTGTATTTTCTTTCTACTCTTATTTTGTTATCCTTAATAAAATTTTATCGTAGATAAAATGTGAATTTGCAGATAAAAGTTGACATTATCTGGACAGGAATGGAGAGAGACAGAAACATGTCGTCGGGACAAGTTGGCATGTTTTGGCGTAGATTTGATGGATACAAAGAAAGCTTGAATTTTAAAGCACTTTTATCTCGACAAACTGTTCAGTTGGAGACACCTGGTGCTGACTATACGTATATCGGGGCAGACGTATTTAATGACTGGTGGGATGCTACAGCAATGACTCTTTGTGAATATGGTATGTGAAATATTTTATCGAAAAATAACTGATAGTACTCTGTCTAATTGGAAGAAGAGCATCTTGACAAATTTTTCAGATCTTTTACTCGTCGTTACGTACACTTTAAGGAAATTCACTAAGTATGACTTTGTACCGCATTGTAGTACAATCGCAAACAACGTTGAGAATTGATATCTTTTTCTTTATATTCTTAAAGAAGGCACTTAAAATTTAAGCCGGTAACTGTGACAATGTTGTTGAATATCGACTCAAGTATCGAAAATTATCCTAATTTAAAAAATTTTTGTAAATATTTGACGGACACTGTAACATAGCAGTATATGTAATACGGTCATACGTCAAAATTGTTAAAATGAAGTGTTCAGCGCGCAACAGAATGATCATGTGAGTTTTTGAATAGCTAACCGTTTAGGCTAATAAGTAATACAATTGAATAATATAATATATGCCACTGTCTTTACAAATGATGATTTCAGAGGAAGCACTGCGATATGCGCCAACACTGCTCGATATACAATGCGCCAGCCTTTCTCTTCCACATCTTTATTATCAAGGATCGTGCTACGTTCGCGAAGAAACAAATGTGGTATATGATGTTGCAAAAAAATCGTGCACGCATATCGACGGATTCAACGGACGTTTGGCAGTCGTGCACAACTCTGAGCTTGTCAGGCTCATGTATTTCGCTCTAACTCTGCCGGTGAGCGTATTGCGAACTTTCTTGAAACGAATAATATTAACTGAAAATGTGTGATAATAAAAACCTAAAGTTTCTATATTTAGAAGTAATTCGCATTGTGGCAGAGTATTTTGTTCCCCAACATAACCGCTGGGGAACATTTTTGAATTGCACTGTGTAATGCACTGTGTTAGCAATAAAAAAGTGTACCTGGACTCGAAATTCGAAAAATTCGGGGATGATTTGGTTCCAATATTATAGCGGAGCTTGCAAAAATCTTCCTTATATCCCAAGAAATTCCATTGATTTGCGAAATAGCCGTTAGGAATATCGTCTTGTCGACATTGTAGTTTAGGATGATATTATTGTCCTCTTATTTTTATCTCACCATATTTACATAATATAATTATGGATAACATTAACTTGATCATTATAATTTCAGTAATGTAACTTCATTTATTGTCCGATCATTATACGAATTTTGAATCATGAAGTTCACTACCCGTGAGATATACGTTCTATAGCAGTAAGTGTTTAGACTGGAGGCACCGATTCCACCTATGTCGGTCTTGAGCGACTTAATACGACGGGAGCGGCTGACACTGGTTACTACTGGATACTTGGCAATGGACAAACATTGCCAGTGACAGATTTTACTCCTTTCTATCCGGGTCATCCAACTGGAACATCTTGCACACTCCTGTATAACTACTACCTAACAACATTCCAGTGCACTTTTCAACGTCCATTTATCTGCGAATACGGTAGATTATTTTTTGGATAATTTTTTTGTTAAATTTTATGTTTGGTGATGTAATCTTTGTTAATTGTTTGCATCATATTTATAATTTGAGAATGGTGGAAAGTTCTCTCCATTATTAAATAATGATAAACTTGAAACATTCAGAATAATTAGTCTATGACCGCGCAAATACCTTTCCTGTAACTTACTTACTATTCATTATTTCTATTGAAAATATAGCTTAGATTACAACACTTATGATATTACATTTAGTGGAACCGACAAAAGGAACACACTTTCGGATCAACACGAATACCGCCAACATGAAAGCTATTCCACAGTTCATCATAAAAGTATACGACGATTTGACGCTTCAAGAATCTTGCGGTTATCAGTGCACCAAAGAGCCCGATTGTCGCAGTATTGTTTACAACGAGAAAACCCGCAACTGTCTACTGCAGTCGGTAGATAGCAACATGCTGTACGTTAAGAGTGCAAATATAGTTTCTGCTCCGGGTTACACTTGGTACGATCGATATTAATAGCAGAGATGAGTACAGCTAGGATAAGAAAGGTTTAAACATCGGTAGGGGATATGAGATTCTATTCAGCTATGAGATACACTAGAATGGGTTTACGCGACGCTTAATTCCAAGCTCGTTCACCTATACAAATTATAAACGTTTCATTTCCTTGTTCAAATTTTAAAAATCCGTTTCTGTACGTGAGTTTCTGTACCATTTTTATGTGCCTTTGCTGTTCCTTGTACTTTCAGTATGTTTGCTATATTTTGGAAGAAATTCGACGTTCTTAATTATGACAGTTAGTATTTGTTTTCATTGGCGCGTTGCAGGAGAGTTTTGCAATAACGGAAATTTGTGTGTTCGGGTCTCATTCGACAATTTGTCGCAAAAAAATGAGGTAGCATTGAAAATAATGGGAATGTGAAAATATTGTTTCGCGCTGTTTTGTGAAATGCTGCGCGTTGAACGCTCTTTGAGATTATCAAATGTTTCGACAAACATCGCTGATGGGCCATTTCGCTACGTATTGGTGAACAGAAGTAATATTTTTGTCGATGTTCCACGACACCGTGTCTTGTGAAAAGTGAGGTTATCTTTGTAATAACTGCACTATACTGTTTTCGTCTGCCTTTGAATGTGGTGATTGTGTATTATAAAATGTAAAAGTCGAATAAAAACAGCATAACCACCTTTTCATCGATACGGAATAGCAATATATATTGCATTTAGGTAGTGCGGTCATTCCTTGCGAATCGAACGGTACGGTTTCTTGAGTGAGTAAATGTAAGCCACTAGGGTTTTTCTTACTCTTTTGCCATTTTTCAAGCTCAACAACAATGTGAAATAAGTGCTCAATGTTTCAGGTTAAACTGGGACTTGTCTGTTTTCTGTTGTCAAGTAGAACGACATCATGTATTTTCTTGGTCATATTTTCTTACCGAGCAATTACATTAGGGCAATTTTAGGTATTTATACGACAAGCTTTATTTATATTCTTGAGATGTTGGTTTGAAGCCTTTATCGATTATATGCTAAAATCCTGCACAATCGGCATCAAAGAAGAAAGGCTGAAAAGCAATTTCAGAATTTTTTTCTATTTTTCTACCGCCCGCTAGACAGAGCAGCACAGTTTGAAACTTAAATACGATCAAAATAGTTTGCGCTTAATTATAACGAAAGTGAGAAATAGGCAGCATTGCCCGCTGCTCTAACACCGCGGGTACTTCTACTCTTAAGCAACCGTGAGATCCGCCACCACGACACCACCACGACACCACACGACAATAGAGACAGAGTCGTTGTAAAGACAGAAACAAGAGTTTTGAAAAGCTTTACTTCAACCGTTCTACTCCGACTAATTTGCAACAATCGTAAAATTTGGCGTAGCAACAACAAAGACCCATCATCAGCGCAAGGCAATCAAAGAGACAACAATGAAATAATGCGACGACTGAGCAAGTCCTGCGCAGTAGCGCGGTATCTAGTAGCCGGCCGGACCTGCTTCGGGGCCATGACGCCAGTCGCTGTTGGCCCACGTGTACTTGCCCTTGCGCCTGATCGCCGTGACGTCTGTAATGCCGGGCGTTCGCTCCATCACGTGACCTCGCTTCGTCAGCGCATCAAGATATTCCTGAAAAGCCGTATAAATAAAACGCAATCGTCGTTACGATGAAAATTAGCGTTCATTAGTTCATAATCATCTCATTTCGTTACGCATCAAAGAACGTAAGATCCAGAATTGCGCATTTGATCGAATTTGATCGCTGAAAAAGCATGACTTGCTGTACTCGGCTCTATCTAAATTTTAGCTTAATCCCAAGAAAAACTGACGGAATTCTTGCATCGTTTGCTAATATGCAGCTTTTGGCTTAGCCTTAAGTACCAATTAGTACGAATGGTATGTTCGAATACTACCACGGTATTTTTTGATTTATCTTTGTTAATCATCTCATAAGATATACTCTAAAACGCTAGATATCAGCTTTTCAATAATCTGACAGAGCGAACAAAGTAGTTTAATGTCGGTCAGTTAGCTCAGCGGTTCTGAAAATGCCAGAAGTGTAATTATAAGATCGTGGGTTCTAACATTATGCGTCTACTAGTCATATTTTCCCTCTTTGCTTTCACTTTTCTCCTTCCCAATGTTAACAGCCTTCGTTCAAACTGATGATAATACTGTTCACAATTACTTCTGGCGAACGCCGTAGGCACTCGGAAAGTGAACACTCACAGTTGGAAATCCTGGCTCGAACTGAGTGACGTTCGGCAGCAGCTGGTTGTGCAATCGAGGGGCGTCGATGGCGTCCTTCAGTTCCCAGCCCAAAAAGAGCGTTCGCATCGCTACCGTAGATACGCCAGAGATGATTGTCGAGCCACCAGCTCCGCCAATAGCCATTTCAACCTAAAAAGTCGACATACGTAAGAAGAACTGCCAGCTTGTGAACAATTTGTAAGAATATCGGCGTTACGAGATACATGTTATTATGTTCTCCCTTTTGTGTTAAAAATAATACAAAGGCTGAGTATCGCACATCGACCCAGATCGCGGTAGGACCACGACTCAATGTTTTAGACTAAAACGTGTAGTAATTATGATTAAGAAGTTATGGTGGATGATTTCTCATAACGTAATAAGATGAAAGAGAAACAACTGACAGCTCCAGTCTCTTCGTTGAAGACGATAAGCGGGCTGATGGACGACTGCGGCTTCTTTCCGGGCTTGATGTAGTTTGTCGGCGATGGCGGGTAGCCGTAATAGTTTGTTACGTTCGGTGTAGAGAAATCGTCCATTTGACAGTTATAAATCACGCCTGTACTCTCCGAACGAACACGCGCGCCGAACCTGAAACGCTTCAGCAATGAAGGTGATAAAAAATAATTGGCTAAACGACATATGGTAGTAGTGGTGACATGTATAAGGAAGGAGCATCAAGGAGGTATGAGCGCATTTCACTCATTTAGTACTGTTCGGTTCAGCTCAACAGACGCGACATCGTGAACTTTGAATCGACAGTTATATTTACGTTCCTAACTTAACTGCTCAATAATTTCATGTGTAGGCTACAAGTGTAGTAAACAAGATGCAACTAACTATAAATACAGCTCTACAACTAATAGAACTCTGAAAAAAGATACAACTCACAGAAGATTGATCGTAGATGTGACAGACACGGCGTTTCCATAGTCATCCATAAAGGTCATGCTGGTGGTGCCATGATCCGACTCGAGTTCGAATCGGCCGCCATAGTAAGCGGTTGGGTGGGCACGATCGGTGATTTTGGCGCGGATCGATCTCGCAAACTCATCGGTGGTGATGTTCTTCGCCAGCGCCAACGAGTCGTTGACGAACTTCATATCGCCCATACGACTACGGTAGGCGTAGGCAAATTTGGACGCTTCGATGTAGTGGTGGAAGATGTCAACATTGCCCTCTTCAGTGGTTTGGTCGAACGTGTAGCCGTCTAGCACCTGAATGTTCAACTTATTAGGTTGTCCAAAATTTTCATGCTCAGGTAATGGATCTCAATCACTCTTGGTCCAAATATGTCCCGACATGTTCAGACTTAGGCTGAAGGTGGTAACAGTTCGTTTCGACGGGAATTTTCATTTCGTTAATTTGTGTTCGATTAGCGGTCATCCTCATTATCGCCTCTAAATAGAAGTGTAATGGTTCCCGAAATAATGAGCCGGTCGATTTTGATTCTCAAAATAATGATTCTTTTTGATACGACTCGGGAATCGAAATCGAGCAGGCCCCAACTACTCGGGTTTGGCGATTCGAAATTGGAATCAGCATACCTCTATCCCTCAAACGGCTCATGGAACCATTATGGAGCAATTGTTGATTTTTGCAATTTGGTCCTGCTATTATAGTATTGGAGAAAGCTAGTTACCTACCTTAAGGATCGACTGGGTGACAGCGGAAGACGATGGCGGCGGCGGACCGCAGACCTTGCGTCCGTTAGATAGCTTTGTATAGATAACTTCATCTTGACGTCGGATTGTGGCCTTGTATCGACGCATGTCCTCCCGCGTGATAATACCGCCTGCAGAAGTGAAATGGTATTTTATGTCAAGTTAACTCTGACAGACAGTGGCTTTAAAGCTTAAATGACTGACTTTTTTAAGCAGTTAGCGCAAACTAGAGCAGGTAATTTTGATCGTATCACAGCATAGATGTCTACCGTACATCGACACCATTACCGATAAAGATAGTGTACCGATGCTCGTTTAGATCACCGATATATTCAAATTTCGAAATACTGAATGCCGATGCCGATGCTAATTACAATATTGCCATATGGACGCATCAGTAGATTGGAGCTACTGTACCGTTTTCCTCGAATTCCTTAACCATGCGGTTCGTCAGCGGTCCGTCGTAAAAGACTCCGATGGGGTCTTTAGAGTCGGCGAGAATCTGGAGCGTATCCATGAACTGCGTCCTCGTCTTCATGATTTCGCCGTACTTGAACACGTCGCCGGTCTTGGGATTGATAAAAATGCTCAATGTTGACTCATTCATGATAATGCTGCGCTCTTCCATCAAAGAACCGGCAGTGTTCAGCGAGATAGGGATGCCATTCTTCAGCAGAGCGATCGACGGCTCAATCAGCTCTTTCCACGGCAGGTTCCCGCCGAAGTTCTCGTATTCGGTGCGCAGACCGTGCAGCTCGCCTGAAATTCAGGATAAGTACGCTGATTGTATGCAGTAAAAGTATTTATGTATTTTTTTAAAGATCGATAGCAAGAACAGGGTAAATACGACGATTTTTTAAAGACGCTATACATTCAATTTATACCTTAGTCGTTTACCTAAGCTTGAACGTTTCGGGATGTTTTCCTCCTTCAAACAGTTCGGAATAGATTAGCGTGGCATATCGTCGCCGTAAAAGAAACAGAATCAGCACTATTTAGGACCGGGGGTGGAGGAGGTGCGAGCCTAAGCCGAAGCCTTTTTAAATTGATACAATAATCCATGTTTGAATTCCCGCGCAAAAATGGGATAAGCCTATTTCAGAGGTGGTATGGGAAGCGATCCTTCTCAGCCAGGTTTATAACTCCAGCCACGCTCGTGCGATTATTAGATAAATACTGTATTAATCTCTATGCTGCTGCATCATGATAATATTTTGTACCTATTCACTGCACTTGAAGCAATTTAGGACTAGCTGTCTCTTATGGTCATATTACAAATTTACAACGAAAGTTGGCCATTCGCCAAATATCAACCGTACCTGGGACAGCGACAGCCAGCCAACCAACTTGCGACTTCATCGACTGGTTGACGAACATTGTTTCATTTGCTGCCAAGGGCGCAACTTCGCGAGCGTCGACTACATTGCAGGTTTTAGTCGTGCTGAAATACATGAAATGTTGCATGAAGCGAATATTAGAGATGTTCAAGTAAACACTGTTAGATTTACAGCAGTACAAAGCATTGGCGCAATACCATCGCCGGGAAATATACAGCTACTAGAGAGATTTTTTTACTTTGCTGGATATTCTAAAGTACTAAAGGTTTCCTTGGACAAAATATGAGAAGAGACTTTGCACTGCTACAATGACTTTTATACTATTATAATTTCCACTTCAATAAGAACACTTTTCAATTCAAGAAAATATTGTGTTTATCAATATGGATACATTATCATAGAAATTTATTTAAAATGAGTCCGGTTTAATTTGAAAGGTGCATTCTTTGATTTGAAATTATCCTGTGCTGATTTGGGATGGGTCTTTATTAAAGTGAAAATGGTACATTAATACCACCTTACCCATTATAGATGGTCATGAAATGACCTCCTCCGAGTCCATTCGCCTGGGGGGTCATCACACCCATGCAAAAGATGGTAGCAACGGCGGCGTCAACCGCGTTTCCGCCTTTTATAAGAATGTTGCTAAAAATATATATATCAGTGTTGACAGAGAGCGCAGGACCGTGTGAACGATAAGAGTGCTCAAGCTGCGTGACTCGCATCGAGCTAAGTCGTCCGAAAAGTGTAAAGAATATGAAAAATGACTTACCGACCGACTTCGGCGCAATACACGTTGTCAACAGCAACTGCCGCTTTGCTGTACCTACCCAACAAGCTCAGAGAGGGCTTCGGCCACTGAGGGAGAGATCTTGGCTGAAAAGAAGCAGAGCTGAGTTTCCTGCCACATACCGTAGTTATTTCCATGTTACTACAGTCTCCATAAAGGAAAGGTTTACTTTGAATTAGTATATAATCAATTGACCTTTACTGTACAAATATCTGATTAGTATTTTTAAATATTTTGAACCTCCCGCTTCACGTTTTCCAAAGGTTCAGAAAAGGTTTGGAATGCTTTGAAGTACTTCGAGATTTATTCATTTTTGAGGTTATCGATACAATGAATGACATGCATCACTTAAGAAAATATACGGTAATGCGCTATAGCGGCCTTCAACGGCTTCAAGTAAAAAATCAAATCGGTTGAAAGTGTAAAATTAATAAGACTGACGTACAGTTGGTGCTGCTGCTTGTCTGACGCTGGCGTTCATTATGCCGAGTGTCAAGGTTGAGATAGTGAGGAAACATGCTAGCACCAGTGCGAGACCCGTTATCCAATAAAGAGCTCTAAAGCGTNCGCTGGCGTTCATTATGCCGAGCGTCAAGGTTGAGATAGTGAGGAAACATGCTAGCACCAGTGCGAGACCCGTTATCCAATAAAGAGCTCTAAAGCGTATTGTTCTGCTTTACTCGAATAAACGACACGATAGAAGCGCTACAATTCCGATTGCAGATTCGTTCTTTTCAGCATCGGAAAGTTATTATATGGAACGACTACTTTGGTGATTAAAATCTGAATCGATGGAATTGTTACACCGCTAGGAATGGATGGTGCGATAGAGCGACACGATAAGGGGAGAATGAAACTAGCGCTGCCGCAAACAAAAGATAAATAGTAATCGGCAAGTAGGAGATGTTGTTTTGCCGAGGACCATTTATCGAATCGTACTCTTGCGGCAGTGCCCATCGAAAAAGAAGGACAAGTCGATATATTCGAATGGACAGTNATCGAATCGTACTCTTGCGGCAGTGCCCATCGAAAAAGAAGGACAAGTCGATATATTCGAATGGTCATACACAAAAAAGTAGCATATACCAAATATTTATTACTATACAAGTATTAGGAATGCGTTCAGTGGTCAGTTTTGATATGGACGCGAGATATTCCCACTGCACGTCACAATTGACCAACTCCTCTCCTATACCGCAAATAAAATGGCAACAGTTTTCGTGAAATAGCTCCCAAGCCGAGACAACAAAACTTCACTCCTCAATTGTCTCTAAGCACAGCAGTTTTAGTTTACGATGCTTTCTAATAAAGAAATTTGCCTGCGATACTAAAAATGCGAACCGGACGTTTTCTCTTGCCATCTAACTACTAATACTTACTATTCAACGACTCTAGAACAACACACATAATGATAATTAGATATAAGAGAATTTTAGCTAATTGCTCTCCAATCTGTTAAATCAAAATTCAATTGTACATTCGTCAAAAAGAAACCTACCGTGGTTGCACCCTCCTCGTCTCTGAATCGTCGATCAGAGGCAGATACTCCGAGTTCCTGAAAGATAAAAAGAATGTTAAACCATGAAAAAACGTCATTAAAAGTAACTTACGTCGACATGGTCGGTTACAGAGCGGTGTTGCGACGCCGTGCAGTAAGAGCACCGTCGAGTGTAATAAAGCATAATGCGTCTATACAATCGCACCATACGTTTCTTATCTCAATGCTACTTAAGTGTCAAAGTTCACAATCGGTCGGCTGACTGCTAGAGATAGTGCGGTGGTTACAACAGCTTTGAATAAAAAGCAAAGACCAAGGCACGGTGCACTTCTTCTCTATGTCAATTAGTCGTCACGTCAATGTCGCAAATATTGTAATAGTACAAAGTGCCGTTTTGTTTTCGATTACTCTCTGTCCTATGGAACTATTTGATGTCGCTATACTACTTTTCGATCGCTTCACGACCAATGAGTCGGCATGATCTACTTGTAGTAACGTCTTGTACCTCGACTTGAAGTATATCCTGATCGGGATGTGGGGGTTACGGTTTTTCCCAGAGAATCACCATCGATTGCCTAACTACATTTCACCAGATAACAGATGGCAGCAGCATTATCTTAATCCGACTTGTATAGATAACAAGGAATCAGTATTTCAATAGTAGAAAACACCGTACAAATTGAGACAGTCATACTGTTTTTCAATGCTTCTCTCTACCCCGCTGTACAACTGGAGACTGTCATACTATTAGAATATTTACGAATGTAATGTTTGTTTTCAACGCCCGGACTTTGATGGAGTGGGCCACTTTTGTGGATTCATTCACTACTTCGTCAGCAACCGACTGCCAAAATAGGACAATATTTAAAATTTTACGAACAACAAAGCATTAAAACCCGCCGTTCAACTTTTTATGTTTTAATTTCATTGCAGAAATAAATACATTTCCTTATGATGATGATCATCATGAGAAATGGCAATTAGAGATCTAAGACCGCAGTATCAATTTGAGGAAAGTAGAGTAGAATACAGTTTACTGATGACAAGACGGATGCAGCCTATTTATACTTTGTGTATTGATTGTATCATCAAACTGACACGAAGCTAGTACCGTAGAGCTAAGAGGCAGGGATAGAAGACAAGATTTGCGCAAAACTTTATGGTAATTCTTCTAAACTCGAGATTTTCTTACAGTAGCTTCGCTTTTCATCGTACCCCACCCAAAATTTACGATTGCTGCCCGCGAATTGTAGCCTTGCTCGTTGTTAAATTTTCAACATTTATTGGCAAAACGATATACACACATTTCATGCAAAAGCGCCGAAACAGACACTTCGAGACGCGTACAGCTTACTATTCAAACACGCAACGGCAAACGCGTAACATCAAGTGCGCTGCTCATATCAACCAGTATCATCCCAAATCAAGACCAGATCAACGGCCATGCTTGCGGCCTTCCAAATTCTGCATTTTCTCAATCTTTTCCTGCTGAAGCAGCGTCCAATCGAACATGAAATCGCGCTATAATGTATGTATGAGTCGGAGAGTTAAACCGATAAACTGCAGTGACATTTAATAGTCGTTATTATTAGAATAGTAACAAGAAATTTCGTCAGGCACCGTAGTTAGCAAATTTGAGCTCACTTTTCAGTGTGAAAGCACCGTTTTTTCGCCAAGAATAATAATCGTTCTTACACGCGTAAATTAATAGAAAGAAGCGCTATCAACTTCCGAAGCAGTTCGCCTTTTCAATCGCGTTAATTATAGGAAATTTTCGACTATAAAGCGCATCGCACCTTGTAATCGAGCGCCTTGAACAGTCCGGCGAACGACTGCCGTAGAAAGGCGTAGTCGGGACGCTCTTCGAACTGCAGACTGCGACAATAGTTTATGTAGGTGGCGAACTCGGGCGGGTAACCGTCGCACAGCCACGCCACCGGTGTTACGCACTTCTTTTCTTTAATCTTCTCGTACTTTTGCTTCGCTGTCGCAGCCTATGAAGCAGCATTGGTTGTATGTAGACAGCGTTTCAGATTCGGTTAAGGATGAAAGACTACTGGATTTAAAATTTATGAGGGACAGGATTGTGTTGGCAGAGTAAGTGTTGACCAACTATCACGCGCGCTACATGAAAAATATAAATTTCGATTGCATTTGCCAGTTGTGAAATCAGACGTTATGTTAGAGACTTTTTCATCAAAATTTATTACATGTGCATTCCGATGCATCACTCTTGCATTCAATTTCTTCATCTCTCCATTTAGTCTGAAGGCTGCATTGACGAAACTGAATGCAAAAGCCTAATAGGTATTCGACCTATGCCTAAACGCTCACTAAGATTGATCAATTTTTATAATTTAAAATGTGAAAAACGTGAAAAATATTTGTGCAACAACTTATAAGCCAGCCTGCATATGCAGCAGCGCAGTGGAAGAGATATAATGGGGAAGTAGCGATGCAAGTGAAAATTGCCACTAACCTTAATTCCTTGCCAGGGCAGCGAACCGCGGATTAGATACATCAGCACATAGCCCAGTGACTCCAGGTCGTCGCGCCGACTAAAAATTAGGGGCAAATTGTTAAGAACATATTCCTTCATTTCAAACGGAGAAGCAAGTTTAATTAAGAAGTCCATGGGCGTACTTTCACACTAATCAAAACAATATCTGAGCACTTCTAATTTTTGAAAAGAGGCCTTGTGTGGAGGGCTTATTTTCAAGTATACCATTAACACTAAAAGGACGTTTTCCAAATCAAAAAGGACATTTTTCAATTGTGAGAAGACGTCCTCCACGTCTACAATATCAAAAAAGTATCCTCTGTAAAGTGGAAAGCGTCCTTATTGAAATGGAAATGGAATAAACCGCGTACCTCTGTTCTCTGCCCAAGTGAGCGTTGATCGAAGCATAGCGGGCAGTTCCAGTGAGACTTTTGTCCTCGCGAAACGCGATATGCTCCTGAGTGTGACTATCGCGGTATTTTTTTGCCAGTCCAAAGTCGATGAGATACACCTAAAATAAGTACGATTAAGCGTTTTATCGCACTTCTTTTGATTGTTTGTTTTTTCTGAGTAGTTTTTCATAGTCAGAATTTTATGATCAGTAAAAAGAAATCTTAGATTGAATACGGCAATAGGCTTAGAAAGAGCATAGGGCTTGATTTTAACAGTTGACGCACGTAAAAACCATAAAACGACCGTCATTCTAGGTAAAAAGGGTGTTCAAGCAACGAAAGCTAGTTCATCTTTGCCAACTATGGCGCCTGGAGAGATTTATTGTTGCTGATTGTACTCTTGACTATAAAAATATGAGAGCGAGATATTATGCATATTATGACCAACCTTTTCGCTGTTTTGACCCACACCCATGAGGAAGTTATCCGGCTTGATGTCGCGGTGGATCATGTTCTTATTGTGTATAGTCTCGATTAGACGAATCATCTAAACGAATACGAATACAATTGAACGCACATTAATCCAGAAAAGCCACAAAGCGCTTAGTAGAGCAAAGAAAGCATTGTCCTGGGTGAGGTCGATTAAAAGAAACACGTTCACATCTGAGCAATAGTCGAATGGAAATCGGTTTGTAAACCTGTCATTTGCGTGTAAACAATTTCTATGACACTTCGGTGTAATTCCGCAAGAAATGCGCGAATACAAAAATATGGGCACGTAACATAATCATTTCGTGTTATTTTTGGTAATGTACGGTATTATCAGCAAAAAAGTATTCATGCAACGATGAATAAAGAGGGTAAGAAATAAATAAACTGTGGTCAGATAAGTATTTGAAAGATATTTCTCATATTAATTACTAATCCTGACATTTCCATGCTCTGACTATCGCCTCATCATTCATATCTATTATATATTATACAAAGAATTACAAAGGCAATAAATGAGTTAAATTGCTTGCTGGTATAGTCACGAACTAGGCAGAAGCCCGTTAATAGAACACCGTTGACAAAATGAAAGGGGGTAATTACCTGATCAGCCAGCATGAGGACAGTCTTCATAGATAACCGCTGAGAGCAGTAGTTGAAGAGGTCTTCCACCGAAGGGCCCAGCAGATCCATCACCAATACGCGATAGTCATGCACTGTTCCGTAATATCTGAGCAAGAAAAAAGACCGATAAGTTATGCGCTTCTGGCGACGACGATGAAAAAGAGGATTGCAATCGTGCGGTATCACATAAAATTTCACACCGCATAATTGCAATAATCGATTAAAATTCGATTAATCGGTTACAGTAGAATTCGTTTATACCAGTCACCGCGGGGACCGGCAAGTTTTGACCGGTATAAGAGAAATACCGGTGTAACCGGACTTGTTTCTACAGAAAAGTACGCTTTGGGACTGAAAATCTTGACCGGTATAAATGAAATACCGTTATAACCGAAACCGCTATAAACGAATTCCATTGTAGTTGGTCTATCGTTCGCCCACCTAGTGACTGTGTTGCGCCCGCTCTTTTGAATAAGTGGATTATTTAGATGTTAATTGCTGAACGAGCACGCCCCTTTGAGCCCCAACAGCACCGATACCGACCTCTAATAACTGCGGAAATCCAATAGCAACAATGAAGAATTCAAACAAATAAAGTTATTTTCTAAAGTCATCATTAACTTTTCTTAAAAAGCTATACCAAAATCCGTTATATTTCTGCATTAATAACACGAGAAAAGCTCATATCTTGCATTGAAAAGATTCAATGCGGGTAGACAACTAATTCATATACTATTTCTTCCTTACTGATTTGCATATCTTCACATAAAATATGGTCCCGCAACGATGCGTGCGAGTCGAATTTAAGGATACGGTATTACCTTTGGCGCTCTGTTACTTACGAAGTAATTTCGAGTACATTCAGTTCACTAAAGGATCACTTTTGGCAAAAAAGAAAATCGAAACCAACCGCATGTTTGAAATCCCATGAGAGCCATACAGTAACTTGTATACTTTGCTTTCGTAATGCAACTGCGGGGAGCGGGATACGGTCGGTTCGACTTTAACGGCGACATGCTGAAGCAACCGATACTATTTCGGACCAAAATATATATTATCCTTCGCTCCTAACGCCATAACACCGATAGGACAATCTAGAATGTTCCCTACAGGAGGTCCCTATATAAGTATAGTCACGCAGTATTAGTAAGTCCAGTCGATCTATCATAATTTTCTGTTGTTGCAGATAAACATTCATCTCCTGATATAACCCTCCAGCTTGAAATTCCTGGGTATTATTGATTTTTCGTCCCATACTTGGTAATGCGCGCGCACCCCTCTTTTTAACGTTGAGGACAGCAGGTTCGATTGCTGTTTGCTATACGGTCATTTAGGTGATCTAAAGGATCGCTCACTCAATAAACTCTGATCAAACTGTAGTAATTATAACATTTGCCATCGAATTTGCGAGAAGCGCCGTGATTAATTAGATGTGAAATCGCTGGGGAGCATTGATCACTCTCGCGTGTCAACCGACCAATTATCGCCCTTTTTGCCACCAACAGACCAATCGCGGCAGTTTCAATTTCAAGTTTTATAAAATAGACTCCCGTCTGATAATGTGAAACAAACGCGCCTCTCCACTGAGCAAGTTGAGACCGTGGTAGACTTCTCCAAATGAGCCTTGTCCAAGCCGACGGATCAATCTGTACTGCCCATCAACGATAAAGTCGCCCTTGGCTGAAGAAGCGGCTAATTTTAATTAGGGTTGTAAAGGGGACGGAGAACAGGAAATTCCGGGAACAGGGATTCGGGGACGGGGACAAATTGAAATTCCGGGGACGGAGATGGGGACAGGGATTCCCCATCCCCGTTACAACCCTAATTTTAATATGCACCCAAACAGCGCACACTGAGAGAAAACACTGCTCATTCAATCATGATTAATTATCTAGAACAAATTTCAACGAATGTATTATTTAAACAAAGTTGGATTTTATAAAAGGCTCCAGATTATTCTTCGAGAATATGCATTTTTGCGAGGATAAGTGATAGATTTAAATATAGCCTTCCTTGCTTTAAAATAGACAGAGCGCAAGTCTCTGTGTTAATTAATGAAAGGCTTTAAAATGGAAATGATATACTGCAAAAAGCGCTTACCGATTGCAATCGAGAGAGGGGAAGGAGCGGACTGGTTGTGCGGGACAAGCCCTGGCGTATACATTTCGTATCGTTAGCGTTGCCTCTCAATGGTAATCAGACAACTTGGCTAAAAGACCTTTTATCGCCAACAATTAAAACTTAAGCGGGAAATTTGAAACATTATCAATAATTTCAAAAAAGGGAACACCAAGGGATCCTCTCTTGCTGTTACAATAATAAAATTTAGGATGACACTAAAACGACTGCTTACAACAGAGTTCGTTTGTAACGATTTCGCCTATACTTGTAATTTCGGCCTATCTCTAAGTTCCGGCATAACCAAATTTCACATAATACAAGACGTTCCCTGTCTTAAAATGGCCTCTCCTCCAGATTTTTCCGATGGGCGCTTACACAGCTGAATGAGATCCAATCCTTGCGCCAAAGCGACCCACGACGCTTGGTCCCCCCACGCATGACCCATAAAATATTAGTTAAGTGAAATCGTTCATGGATATTACCGTTTAGAATTATATCCATTAGAAATTCCAAGCTACACTCAATCAAAAAAAACCACTAGAATGCAAAATAGTGCGCGCTGGCTTTCCAACCACAGAGAATCACATGCAAATGGATTGGCAGGCAAAAAAATTGGTGCTCATTTTATTACAGTAAACAAATCGAGCAGTGTCGTGAAAGCGACTGAGAACAAATACCGTATTCATTGTTATAGTACGGCATGTCGTAATACCATCACCACATCGCTACCGTTTCAAATCTACTAGCTCGCAAACAGGTGCACAGAAATACAAAATATCTTGAATAATATCAAATTCGTTTTATCTCATTGAATTTAGCGCATTAAACATTAACTACTCGTGTTTAAAAAAATTCATTAAAAATGTCTAAACAGTACTGCGACCAAACGATCGAAACAACTTGAAAATAATAGCTTGTGGTATTATTTAAAACTGCCGCACTATTGAAATGACTACGGTACACAGCACAACAGCGGTTGCTATAACAAGTAGTTATGCAATTTCTCTAAAAAACAACGAGGCAGAGAACATCAAGTAACCATATATATGAGCATTAGAGGAGACACTACTCCCCGCGCACATTGAGGGACTCGGCCCACTCCAAGGCGGCTTTGCTCATATCCTAAGCCTAAGCCTAAGCAAATATTTAAGCGCATACTTAATTCAAACTTCAAACCAATCCCTAAACAATAATTAAATAGGGGGCAATAACAGGAGTTTGGAGAGTTGGACCCTCGCGAGTCCTGTGGACCTTTAGAAAGTTCTAGCTAATTCCAGTTATTTCCAAGCAGTTGCAGCTACTTCTGGAGCGAAAGAGCGCCGATGAGCTCGAAGAGCAAGTTCTGGTGGTGGGCGGTGGTGACCAACTGCTTGTAGTCGGTCAAGTCGAGACCATTACTCTTAATGAAATTGAAGACGGCTTGCTTGAGTGGGGCGAGGTTATAAAGATCGGCGATGACGAGGCGACGACTGACATTCTCCTTGGCTATGGTGCTGCACATGCGCTTCACACACAACTGCTTCAGCTCGGGTAGGTCGTACTGGTCCGCCGCAGCGACGAGTTCTTCAACCAGCTCCTCGATATTCTCCACCCTCCCACAACTTGCGAAGCGGCACACCTAAACGTGCAACGCTTTTTTCATCAGCAGAAATTACAGTCAAAATTAGTTGATTAATAACAACAAACCACTCATTGAGTACAATAAACTGCTTCGAAAGTTGATAACGCTTCTTTCGATCACTTTGTGCATGTAAAAACTGATTATTAATTCTTTTATTCCTGACGAAAAACGGTGTTCAAGCACCGAAAAGCGAGCTCATCGAAGTTAACTACAGTGCCTGGTGGCATTTCTTATTACTGATCAAAAAATCATGCCTATAAACCGATCAAATTAATTGATTATAATTGTTGCAGAAGCGTATAGCCGATAGATTACTGATCGAAAAATTATGACAATTGAGTCAACTGACCTCAGTCATAACAACGCTGTTATAATCGCCAACAGTGATGCGGCCAGTTTGAGCTTCTTGAAAGCCGCTGTTGGGCCTAAGCATGGCGCGGAAGACGGCGCTCTGGGCGGCCAAGAAGGTCTTGGAGGTATGAACGGTGACGTCATCTTTGCAGACGAGCACGCAGTCGTTGTACTCGCCTTCCGACGTCATCAGCAACTCTTCCTGATTCGCGAGCAGCGCCGTGTTCGCCTCTGCCGCATCGTCAGCGTCGCACCGATCTGGCGTCTCATTCGTGCTCAACTCGAAGAAGATCCGAAGCGTATCGTTGTTTAGGTAACTGCAACTATTGATTGCTGCTTATAATCAAAAAATTTCGATCACAAATCGAGAGCAATAGATAAAACCGCAACACATTTAGTATTGAGAGATGAATTGAGCCGGTTACGTTTCGCGTATTTAAGTTCAAATCGTACTCAACGCTACGCTAGAGTTTAACCCATAAAGCAAAGTAGGTTTTTAGCTATAATACGCGATATGAAATCGACCGAATAAGCTACAATAGCGCGCTTCTAGCAAGGTGGAGGATTGATTAAGGAGGGGGGGCGAAAATAAGAATGGTGCTCTGTTCCCTTCCAAAAAAATGTCCTTTGAACATTAGTCACTTAAATTTGACAGGAGGACCTTACAAAGATGTAATTACACCTCCTCAGTTTCGATTTTAGATGCTCTCCTGAGTTGCAATCGTTTCTTTGAAAGAGTAAAAAATGTATACATTGATAACACCATTTAGATTACGTTTAAAGTCCTCTTCATTGCTTAGAAAGCATTAGGGAACGATCAAAAACACGCAAATGAATGCAAAAGAAGCTTGCGTACCCGTTGGACTTTTTGAGCAGCAGTTTCCGCTTGATCAGCTTGCTCCAGCCCCATCCTTTGGTCGAGTCAACCTTCGCATCGAAGAATTTGGCCGAAACGGGCGGCCACCACTTGCTCGACGAAAAGATCTTCACTTTCAAACTAACAACCTTCTGCGCATTGATCGCTGACGGGGTAAGCATGAGGTAAAGGGACAAGTATCCTTTATTAGCGCCATCAACATTGTTGTACATATGGAGCAGCCACTTGACGCCGTCGTCGTTGGGGCCCGAGAAAGTGGCGCTCTTGAGCTTGCGCGAGGGAAGTTCGGAGAACTTTTCGATGACCCACTCGTACTGTCGCGTTGTCCTGAGCACGTTGACTTCATTCAAACCGGACGCCCTATTACCGGACTGCAAACTGGCGGCCATCTTCAACTTCTTCGGTCCCGAATCGTAAAGCCCGCTGAAGAGAAGTCGATTACCTGGTCAATTTATGTCAAATTTGACTCTTTTTATCATTTTATACTAAGTAATTTTTGCGTCCAAGAACTACTTTATGCAAAGCGAAGGCCGTGCCTGTCTACGTCAAGGCTCGTAATCAGAGATTACGGCCCATTATAGACAGTCAACTTGTTGCTACGCTATTAATCGGCCGCAATCCTGTAAATATAAGATTACTTATCCTATTATTTGTGAATACAGGGCTGATTAGAGTTAGTGCTAAACGTGATAATCACTTTATGTACTACCAATTATTAATAATGTAGAGCATAAAGCAACATAATCACGAATTTACTATAAAACAATGAAAAGTGATTAAAGTTAATCGCGAAAGTTGCGGAAATCGTCAATAGAGTAAACAAATGGCGCTAATTAAAGATAGAAAATGCGTTTCAACAAATAAATACACCCGGCTCATTCGCATTAAATACGCTTTAAAAATAAGAGAAAACTTTGTATTTAAAATTGCTTCATGACAATGAGCGAGCGCCGAAAAATACCGTAATAACAGCAATTTTGCACTATCGTTACGAGGCCAGCACAAAAGCTTAAGAAATACAGCGGGAAGGACAAAATATCATTGACACTATTTGAATTCTCCGCTAAACCTGACGTCATAAAATTACGGTGAACAAAATATGGCGCGTATGTAATCCATTTTGGACGATACTCTACTGTAACTGGTTAATATTTGGCATGCGAATATGAAGTTGTTTTGGATTTTGCAGAACGCGATCAAGAGCATAAGAATGCGGCAGCGCATCGCGCAAGATTTCTCATCGACGCTGCTGCTTCTCATTCTGTTTACTATGCCTTCTTGAGAAAGCTTCTTGGATTGTGTATGGTCCCAGAGATTAATTTTCCAAGAAGATTCGTTTTTATTGTTACTGACGACTTTAAGCCCGAGAATTTGCTCGTTGACGAGAGTTTTGTGTTGTTGCACATGTGTTGGAATGTTAAATTACTTGATTCCATTTAAAACAGTCTAAACTAGGGTAGGCAAGTGGGGTGTGAGGTTCTTCTCCCTATTCGAATGATGGGATGCGTTTCCTCATCACGCAAACTTCCCTTATTTAAAAGCTTAGAGAAAACGAGTGCTGCTAGTTCAAAATAAACAACCCTTATTCAACTAGACGTTTAAAACAGAGTTCAAGGGACGTGACACAATTGTTAAACAGTTATAAGGCTAGACTAACCTGAGAGAGATTATATTATCCTTTCCCCCTTGGTAAAGTCCAACCTATCAAAGCCGCTCTTCAGTCACCCAGCGTGCCATACGTTAAACACGGGCTGAATTAATGGGGGTGGTTAAGGAGAGGGGGATCTCACCCGTTTTCTGCAATCCTCTCATCATCTTTAAAAGCTAACTACGGATTTCCGCATATCTCTCGTGATCCCCTTCACCCCCTTTCATCTTGTTGAAGTTCTAATTTCGCTCCTGTGTCAAGCAGAAATATAATGACGATATCCGGGCTGTAGGCGGCTGGCGTCGCGGGTTTGAAAATGTCACTTTGAATGTTTTCTTCAAAGTATGAACGTGGAATGTGTCAAAATTAAAATTAGTGTCTTAACAAAACGCTATAAGGCGCGCTTTGATGGACATGAATTCAACTAAGTCGTACGATGATCGATACTATAAAAACCCCCCTCGTCCTAATCGTGACTACGCGTCTGTGTGTTCTGTAAGAAAGCTGCTGTGTGTAGTCCTTTGCTGAATGCCTCCCTATTGTCCAGAAATAAAAAATGGCGACGCCTGGGAGAAAGGTGAAACGGCGGGCGCGATTTGAACCGGAGCAATATGGCGTCCTTGAACGGGAGTTTGCTCGTGACGCAGCACCAACATACGAGAAATGTGTTTGGATCGCGAAGGAGCTGGGCTTCACCACTGAGAGAGATATACACCGAGTCAAGGTTAGTGCTTCCTTTGGGCAACTAAAATGCTACTTCATCGTGTGTGCTGTTTGACTATGACGTCACGTTTCAGTTTAGTGGTGGGAATTATGGGATTGTAACTGAAGTATGTCGTTTTTAATATCTGAAAATTATTTACAAAAACCGTGCAACTTTAATCAACAACTTGATCACCCTCTTTTGATAACATAGTCCCATCTTTTTGGCAACTGTTCAGTGCCCTGCGTGTACATACCTTAGAAGGCCGAAGATTCGGGACCTTTCAAACCTGAAAATTGTAAACGAAATACTCTTTTTAAATTATACTTATATAAACGATTTCCACTGTACGTGCAGAATTTAATGAGTAATTCATTGAAGATTTGGTTCATAAACCGGCGGCAAAAGGATCGAAAGTCGTGTGAAAGTGATGGTCAAGGAAGAAAGGCATCGGACCAGAGGAGCTTCGTCAAACGCGGTCGCCCACGCCGCCTCCCTACGGCAATGGAGGCGAGCACTCCGACAGTCTCGTCCATTACGCACCCGCAGCGCGAAGCGACTGACGACGAACCTCTGCTGGTGCAAGTCGTCTCACGCGACGGACTACGTCGCTCTTTTCGAGGGAAGGTCACCAAGTCCTTCTTGAACCTTAAGAGGCAATATGCCGCCATGCGCCAGGTCAGTGGTTATTGGTTAAATATTAAACTCATGAGTTAATAATTTATAAAATGATGACATTTATATAGAATAGCTGTAGCAACAGTAGTATAGGGACGGACCCATTTGAGACCTCTGACGTCAGCAGTAGCGTCGAACATTTGTGCTTGGGAAAAAGAATGGGAAAAGAATTCTTTTCTCAATTCTCGGGCGCTAGAAAAGTTTTCCCAGCTGACGTCAGAGGTCTCAAATGGATCCGTCCCTATACTACTGCAACCTAACCATAGGAAGGGGGGATTCTTCAAGAGCGAGGGAGCTTCTTTAGATTATGAAACAGTAGGTGAAGAATACAAAGAGAATGGGAGGGAAAGTGGGAATAGAATGAAGAAAAAAGTCTGGAAGAGAACGAGCGACCTCCCGGGATGAGGACACAAAGAAATGATCACTCTTGAATACAATCCAATAATAACTTATTCAAATGATGGCAAACATTGAGTCGCAGTCAGTGATCGAAAAACGTTTGACACGATTAACGACAAAAAAATGATAGCCGTTGCCATTAAATTTCGTCTGGTATATTTATGAAATTAAACGATAACGGCTATAAAAATGAGCCGTTATGTGTTCAGGTGAGCGAGTCGCAGCTTCTCTTCGTCTACAAGGGCCGGATAGTGGGCGACGATGATACGCCGGCGATACTTGATCGGCGGGCGTACAACGAAGTCGTCACCCAAATCGATGTCTATTTTCTCGAACAGGTCTGTTTAATCGACTGACCCAAATCTGCCGTCGATATTTGATTTCTGAAGCTAGGGGTTGAGCGACTTCAAAAGTTAAAATTTTGTCGATTCCGATTTCAATTCTCAAATAACAATTTTGGAATTGCAATCGGATGAGGCCCAGTTATCCTGATTTAATGATCCTGGAATAATAATCCTTGCACTTATATCCGAAGTAGATTTGCAGGCAGTCTACTCCACGCTCGAATTCGAATCACCTACTAGTCATTAATAGCAACTGTATATTTCCATAAACCAATTAAAAGCGCTAAGATTTATTAGCAATTTTTTCAATTCTAGCATCAAAACTTCCAAAAATTATTCATTGTAGCCGCTGCGAAAGAGAAGATATCGACCAGTTTTGCTGCGTTCTTTTATAAATCATATCATAGTTGAAGATTCACGAGCATCACTTGCGTGTCCAAATAGAAACCCTGGGGCTTTATTGAAAAAATCATGCAGAATTTGGGAAAACTTGTAGCATGCTATGCTTCACAAAGCGTTCAATTATTTTTAATTTTGTCTGCCTTCGCTAAGATATTAAAAGGGACATTCGTGGGTTCTGTAGTACCGTAATTTTCTGTTCTTTTAATAACTTCGGGAATTTTTTAGTCTGTGCGGAACGCTAACCTCCCAGTCTCCGCGCCGCCGTATCAACCCCAGACCGAACCGATTACACCCGTCGAACCGAATATGCTTGCCAAGGTGAGGTTTCCTTAATGATGTAATATTTATTAAGGTTTTTTGTTTGCGGTGCTGGTGGTTTATGTAGTGGTCTATATCAAAGTGGACATGTTAAACAAACGAAATTCAGAGTAGAAAATGTGGACGCTACTTTGACACTAGGATACAGCAGAAATTGTTAATAGCTGTATCGCTGAGAAAGGTAATGAGCTTATAGCAGTCAGCTTTAGTAGGTCCCTTACTTTCGGCCTCCTACGTTTTGTAATAGGCATAAGCCGATTAGTACAGTAATTGCTTACACAAGTCAAAATGTATCGCCCTTCATTTATCGATGCAACTGATTTCCACTATATTAAATATTTACGATGCTACCCTAATTCTTCAGAATCTCTTCGAGAAACCAAATCGGGAGAATGGTCCAGCCACAGTCTTTCAGGATCGTAAGAACTCGAGCGTTATCGACTTGAATAAGGCAATGGATAAGAATAATAACGGATCAACGCATACCGGCCGCCCCCTGATCAACAAGGCGAGGAAATCGTTTACTTTATCCTCCAAAAAATCGGTTAAAACATGTTGAAAACGTGCTCATAAGTACTGTTTGCTATATTGATCATTCTCTGTCTCTTCATTTGTTCTCTACGCGCTATTTTTTGTGTTAAGGTGCATGGCAGATTTTTTGTCGCTTGTTGATTGGCTTCTTGTTGTGTTGCAATGTTAATGTGGCATAGCCATATTAAGCGTTTCGTGCAAAAGGCCGAGACGGATTCGGATCATATGATGGTAGGTGATTCATTTTTGGCAATGTGGATTTCAATATGAATAAATCTTCCTTCGTCAACTGAGACCAACTGCGTTCTCCAGTCAGATATCTTGTTATATCGGTTCTTTGCATGAATGAAAGCAAAGCTTATTTGGCTATTGACAGTGAGGTAACAGACTTGAGTTCAGAGGTTGTCGTTTTATTGTTTCTCATGCCGCCGAAGAAAATTCCTTCGCATCACAGCCTAAGACCGAGTAAATAAAGCGTAAAAGTTATGGACATAGAGCTGAATTCGTTTATACCGGTATTTCGCTCATAGGGATAATTTTGACCGATCCCCCAGGTACTGGTATAAACGAATTTTACTTTAGTCTTCAGAAAGAGTGAATATCTGTTTGGTGATGATGATGTGATGGTGGGATCGATGAGCTCATCGGGGCAGATGGTCATGCCCCCGCGCTGGTCGAATGGCTTTGTGTCACGTGACCTCATCCTGCGCGACGATTGGGAGGATGAAATGAACGATACGTCGACGCCAAAATGCTCGGATGAATTTTTCCGCGATCAATCGTCACTCCACGGCGGGAGAATGTGGAACTTTGCTGCGCTCATTGGTTCGTTCCGTTTTTGTTTTCAAAATTGGACTACATACTTTAGGGGTATAAATTATTGGGTGGTACTTAATTTGGGTGAATTGGGTGGTCTGGCCGACCACCCAAATTAAATACCACCCAATACAGTCCAGTCCTCAATGTCTTTCAATTATCACTGAGTCAGACCGATCAGTCACCCAAATTAAGTACCACCCAATATTTCTACCCCTACAGTAGTTATTAAAACTCGAATGGCCTGGCTTTGTAATTTCAATAGACTTCATTGAGCTTCTTGAACTATGCTTGCAAGGGGAATTGCGGTCATCTCTGGCTGAAATTAAAATATCGCATATTTTCTTCAGCTGCATATGACAAGCTGTCTAGCGATAAGTAAATTACAATATTAACATATATGATTTGAAGTTAGCTTGTCGAAGGTAGCTGAAAAGAATATACGGTGTATTGCATTCAGCTGGTGGTGATCGCAGTTCACTTTCAATAATAGTTTCTCTGTTGAAATCATATTCGTTTTCAGAGTACATAAAATCAGCAGACGCGGGTTTTATTCCGATCGAGGGCGATATTAAAGTGGAAGATGCTGCTGTAGTCAGTGATGCAGGCGTCGAAGAAATGACTCTGAATGGCGTCTCAATCGGTGCCAAAGGTATACGCTTTTTTGTTTATTACGGAAACCCTACTACGGTACCTATTGTCCCCACCGATTTGCTCAAAAATAAGGCCTTGTGTTTCAAAGCATTCAATAGTTCTTTTATAACGTCAATGCGCATGTGAAAGAACGCATGGAAGTGTTGCGTCATTTTCGAAAAACATTCGCTCTAATACTTTTTCTCAGAAAAGTGTTCGCCGCTGATTGTGAGCTTGAGCGTGAGAGAGGGGCTAATTTTTGAGAAAATTTCGTTACCGTTTTTTGCACTATTTCCCTTTGCTCGAATGATCAGAAATGTTAGTCTTACTGTGAAACCGACTTATTGTCAAACTTCAGAGAAAGCGACTGACATCTTCGGGACCACCAACTCGACCGTGATTCAGGCTTCCTGGCCGTTCGTCGACGACGTCTGCGACGAGTCGCAGTACTTCCAGCTGTCGTCGCCATCGGCGGCGTTCATTAAAGCGGAAGAAGCGGACGTACACATGAACTACAACCAAAGGATGAGTGGAAAATGGGATCTTGCGGCATTGCGCGAATACCTCAATGCGTCGGATGGCTGTGTCACAGACGCCTCGCCGGCTATTCTTAGCAAGGGCATCCTGGCGCCGGTCAAAGTGCGCACATCCTCCTTGACCGGCGCGTCCGGCGACTGCAGCGGTCAGCCGAAAGACAGACGCTCTGTGCGCTTCTGCGAAGTGGTTGACGTCTATCCGATACCATTACGTGAGGAGTCCACCCTCTGTCGCATCAACAGAGAACACGCGAAGAGGGCCACCGCGATGGTTGAGTCTGCAGATGGGATAAGAAAGAGCGCCGACGCGGGCGTAAAGAGTGCGTATTTAAAGCCTGGCATGGAGGAGTTTGTGAAGCAGCGTCTCGAACGAGTAGGCTCATCCGATGACAGCCCTGAAGAAGGGGAGCTTCGTGAGTCGTCGTTGGCGAAGAAGAGCGAGGCGATCGCGGGTACATCGGCGCCAAACGACCGCCGGACGCCAGAAGAACGAAAATCGTCGCAGATACCGTATTCGCCGCTGGAAATATTTGACAGGAATTTGAAGAAGCGAGCGCGTGTTTCCTCCGAATCGGACACTGACCACGCACGCCAGCCGGCGAAGAAGAAAGCGAAGCGCGCAGTAGACGGCGAGCAGAAATGGCCGGGTGTAGTCGACTCGAAGCAGGCCATGCAGGAGATGCTCGACAAGCATTGCTCGATTGGGAAGAGCGGGGAGTACTCGCATTCGAATATGCATTCACACTCACAGTCACAATCGCAATCCCATTTGTCGCGGCGTGGATCGTCCGACGACCGACGGACGGCCCACTCGCTCTCTCATCCTCTCAGCAAGAAGACCGCAGAAGGGGCTAAGCCGTCGTCTGTTTCCGCCCACATGCGACCCGTCCTCTCTCATCGACGCCCGCTGACGTTACGCGAGGCAGAGCGACAGCGCATCCACCAGAATCGCGAAAAAGAAAGAGAAAAAGAACGCAGTGCCAATCGTCAGCAGGCGCACAAAAGGTCTGCACTCTTCCTTTTGCGGTGTCGATAGGCAACAACAGAACCATGAGCATCTTACATTAGTACAAATATTTAAACATTTCCGCGAAACTTTATACATATACGGACGCCTGATTAGCACAAGGAGCTAAATTTTGTATGGTGATAGGTGGTAGATTTTAAATATACTGTACTGGGGTTAGGCGCTTGTAACCAAATCCGTCTGTTGGGATTTGAGGTCATAATTTATGAACGTGGCGAGCGGTCGTACGAGTATTAGAAAAATGAAGTAGAAAAAGGATACCAGTGATGAACAGGCGGACGCTGCGAGTAAAAGTAGCAAGAATGAGCAAGAATATGATATCGCCCAACAATCATTAGCCTGACCGCACCCCATAACATTGCCTCATTTGCTACCCTACTTTTTCGGCCACCTTCGGTTATCCCTCACCTCTAGCCCCTACTTCTGCCTCATTGTGGTATATNCTGACCGCACCCCATAACATTGCCTCATTTGCTACCCTACTTTTTCGGCCACCTTCGGTTATCCCTCACCTCTAGCCCCTACTTCTGCCTCATTGTGGTATATTATTAACCATACTTAATTTTCGATAAGCCACTGTCTGCATTCGTCAAGCTGACAAATGTAGATATCTTATCTATAAATAAATAATAAATAGTAAGAATAAATGTAGATAGCTTGGTACAAATGCAGACAAGCCTAAATTTGCTCCTGACACTTACTGACGGAAAAAAGCGACAAAAGTTCAATAAAGCCTAATGCGTTCGAGCAATTGAGTGGAGAGTCAAATTGCTGCAGATTGCCACCGTCCCTCATGCAATTCGAAAAGGCGATGCGCGAGAAGCGGATGGCCGAGGACACCGCCCGGCGCGGCTTCTTCCGCTTGCCNAGTTGCTGCAGATTGCCACCGTCCCTCATGCAATTCGAAAAGGCGATGCGCGAGAAGCGGATGGCCGAGGACACCGCCCGGCGCGGCTTCTTCCGCTTGCAGTATGAAATGGTCGCTGGAGCCAATCGCTCCAGAGATGATCGCCAAGATACCAACCACTTCGGCGCTCATTCGCTGCAGAAAGTCACGCCGCTCGTCGAGGTAATCACGCTTGGCTCACGTCACGTAATATTATTATACATCTCGTAACGCCATGTCACGTCACCTCATTTTATGACAAGAATTCAATCGATTTTTGATTTATACGTGCACTAAAATGGCGGGAAAAAATAACCAGGTTTGGGCGTTTAAAAATTAAATAAGTAAAATTAGGTGAAAGATTTGCTACGTTAACTTGCTTACTAAAGTAAGTACAGTGTCTTTAGTTTCTGTTTATGCTAATCTATACACCTATCGCCTAGTGTCAGTCATTTGAATAAAACTTGATAAATTAGATAACCAGTTACAAATGAACTTTGTTTAAAGTGCCCAATATTGAACTAAATGACAAATCAATTTCCATAGCTATTTGCCTGACTAAGTGACGACTTTCGCGCTTACCGCAGAAAAATGTCGAGTAAACGCAACATATTTGCAGGTGAATGAGAAAGAACCATGGACGATGAAAGATCGCTATCACACATCAGTCAAGCGTATTTACGAGTCGGAGAAACCCACAATCGATCCATTCCTGCCAGTCGTTCGGGTGTACATCGACGGGGAGGATTCGGAGATGCTGATGACTCATCGCCTATTCAGAAATCTTACCGTTAAATCTTTCAAAGTCGCTCGACAGGCTGGTCTAGGTGCGCTAATTGGACCTGTGTGTAATTTAGTGCTTTCTGGATAGTAGTTGAGGAAGTTATTCGAGTACTGATATTTGGTTATTTTTATCATATACTCTCGCATACATATGAGGTCCATCATGACTTGACTAAATACAGGATCTTTCATCACAATTCTTCACGCTCGCATTCAGTTGCATCCTCTCTGCATTCAACTATAAAGTTAGTTTGACAAATTTCAATGCAAAGGTGACGAATTATGACGAAAGACTAAATGGGTTTTTTTCCTATCATGACTCGACTAAATGAACAATCCTCTATGAGATTTTTCATAAAAAAAGAATGCTGTAGTGTAATTGAGGAATCTCGAAGTCATATAGCTTTTTATGATCGAAAAAGCAGATGCACTCTTTCAGTCGAAGTTGAAAACGAACGGCGAATGTTTCCTGAACGGCCGGACGGCGACAAGAGCTGCAGATTCAAATATCGTAGTCGCTGCATGCAGTTCAAACCGAGCGATGATCGGTTTGTTTATTCTTTCCAGTTGTTTCTTTCAGCATCGCCGGCTTTTATGTTCAGACTAGCAGTGTATTGTTGTGAAAGTTGTCGATTGCCAATGTCCTTTTATCGCCAAAATTTTAATCAGTAACAAAGATCCAATGGGGATACGGTAGAACGCTAACTGACGCGTATCTTTAGCACGGATACCACGCTGCAGAAACTGCGCTTTTAATGCTCGATTCAATGAACGGCATTACAATTGCTGCTACTTTCTCACTCGCAGTCTCTGTGATGCGCACTAAACATTTAAAAGTCAATTTATAAATTGAAGCATAAAAAGATAGTCATAAACTGAGAAGAACCTGAAACTTGAAGTTGCATCTCACCACGATTGCCAAATAATTATTTGCTATAATTAGTAAATGATTGCACGATCGCCGGTATAAGTATGTTTAACCAAGATTTCCGCTACGTCGCAGTTGATTAATTTCAATAATGCATTTCAGTTCGCGTAGAGAGCCGGCGACCGACAAGAGACACCTCACTGAGTGGAATCGGCGAAAAGTGGCGCGAATATACGACAAGCAAATCGATGAAGACCAAAACGTAATATCCTTAAACTAATAATTAATAGTAAAAACTGATAAGGACGGTGGCTGGCTGGGGCCAGTTTCATAAAACGATTGTAAGTGTAAAATATTTCTACATTAGTTTAATGAAGTTGGTCCGAGATTACGCCATTTATTTATGTAAGATGCAGTTGGTCTTCTGATTTGGCAAAGTTATATAGTCAAAATTTTACCGATCAGTAACAAAATATCGCGCCAAGCACCGTAGTTGGCAAAGATGACCTCACTTTTCGATGCAGACTTTCTAAGCAGTTTGCCTTATTTATTCTAAAATGTCTTGTTACTGATCGGCAAATGTTTGCCTATACTGACATCTCATACTCGTCCCCTTGTGTGTCGACAGTATGCAGTGGCAGTTAATTTAATTTGTTATTTAGGTGGGGGCGGATGCAGACTGCTTCCTGAAGAACGTCATGTCGGTGCTATTGCATATTCCTCATTCTCCATTCGGCGACATCCCTCAATCGAAGAATGACGTATGCAAACTGTTCTTCATGTAGTCACAATCTTTTCATTAGTAGCAATTTGGCAAAGGGCACAATGTAGTATCCATTTATACGGTATAGTAACTTCGTACATGTAGTTGTGGGATGAACATTGTTACTATGTAGTTTTGCAAATTGATAGGGAAAAAATGCCAAAAATGTTGACCTAGTTAACACAAAGCTTGGAGGGAGCCATATTTTCGAGAAACTCCGGCAGCGCTAAGCGAAATCCAAGGGTGACCTTGATTCGCCTTAATCAGATTTACGATAAAATGGCATGATAAGTTCAAATTCTCACGATGTTATAGCCGAAACTTTATGCTCTTTAATAGAGGGCTGCAAGGGAGCACCATTAGCACGTTTAGTGTTGAACACTAAATTGACCCTGTCACTAATCTTTATCGCCACGCGATCAGCGCTTCATTTTCTTGTTAATGACTAAGAAATTATGACTCTAGATGATGCGCGGAGTGCAGCAGACAGTCTACGCTAAGAAAATGAAGGCGACGGGTTACGAGCGCTTCCTTAGCGTGACGCTGCCTCTTCGGGGCAAGGCGCACCATCTGCACGAATTGGCTCCCCCACCGCCTAAGGCAGACATCGAAACCAACGCTGACGCTGGCGCCGGCGAAGAACTTTCCGGCTACGACGGCCCCTGGACGGATAGCCCCTGGTCCGAATGTCTTCCTCCTTTGCCCGATGAACAACACCCGGATTTGCCTCCGCCTCCACCTCCGCCATCCTCCATCGCTCAAGAAGAACGGTACTGCCCTTTGCCCGGCGAGTTATAGTCAAAATTTCTTCGCGAGGAAGAAGAAATCGAGTCAGGCACCTTAGTTGGCAAAGATGGGCTCACTTTTCGGTGCGAAAACACCGTTTTTTACCAAGAATAATAATCGTTTCTTGATTTTTACGTGCGTAATTTGATATAAAGAAGTGCTGTCGACTTTCGAAGCAGTTTGCGCTCTTCAATTTAACATTTCCTCTTCCTCGCAGAGGCATTTTGACTATACAGTGGGAACTGGATAACTGCCCATGTTTTGAAAGCCTCATGTGCAACTTATATTGGAATCATGCCTGGATAAGGATACAAAATTTTCTTGCTGGGCAGATGTGCCCTTTGGCGGTTTCCACTGTATTACGGTAATTCACTTAAAGCGGTCGGCTTTGACCGTTCCCCAATTTCTCCTCTTCATATGCCCTTTTTAGGATTAAAATAGTTTATCGCGGTAATCGCTTTTGCCGTTCCTCCATTTACCGGTATTAATGATTTGCACTGCATGTACATAATTGCTGTTGATTCCTTATTTTTCTTTGGTATCCTATGGAACGTGTGTTCAGATAGTAGTGGGAACGTATCATTTGTCAGATGTTGATGAAGCAGTCGGTTTTATAGCCATGTTTTGAAGTTATGCGTCGCTTTTTCTTTGGTCACTTATCTGCCTGGGTCCTCTGTTCAGTCTCTTTTCCATCAAGGGAAGTAGGCGGAACGGCTAAGCTTTTGCGCTATTTTTCTGCTAACCTTTTTGTCCTGATGTCAGAACGTGCGAAAGCAGTGAATCTTGTTTGCGAAAAGCGGGTAAATGCGGATTATTACAGTACCTGCGTTGTGTATTGCCGTTGCAACTTTAACAGCGTTGTTGTTTTTCTTCCACGTGAAAGATTTCCATGTTCTTATCGCTCTAATGCTCACATTTCCTCTTCTGCTCGCCCCAAAAGGAGTAATCATTTCAGTTTTTGTTTTTTACTTTTGCTGTCTGCGTCTACTGGCCTTTAGCTTTGCGCTGTTGATGCATGTCGCGCATTATTCGCTGTTTCTGTAAAGTGCATTGTATCGTTCAGTTTCAAATCGTTTTGTCGCTTTGATTAGTATGAATGAATCTGTGAAGTGGCATATACCAAAATGAGGTCGATAACTTTACTTGCTTTCAACAAAGTGTCTAGTTCGCATGCAAGCGCAATCGAGTCGCCTGCTGTCTATGACTATTTTTTGATAGACGTTCTGCTACAACAAGCTCTTGATCGTCGTACGATCTACAACGGCAGTTAGCCGCGATTTTTCGGATTGATTCATTCGCAAGCTCGCCTCACGCCTGTCGAATCGCCCGAACTCCTATTCGTCATAGTTTCCTAAACTGCCGTTGTGTAGACGCGTAACGGTTCCAAGAATGATTGATGCATCGGTCACTTCCGACCCTCAAACAATGAACCCTTGTCTTTTCACCACTAAAATATAGTGCTTGTTGCGCGTTCTTTCGACAGTACTTGCAGGCGGGACTACAGGTTAATAAAATGTGAGCTCATTTCCATCGAAATGAGCCACACTGCTCCCGTTCAATTCGTTCACCAATTTTCCAGCGCACCATGCGTTAAACAAAAAATCGATAGTTAAAATAACGAAATTCGGGCTACCTTCTGCGAATGTCACAAATTTGCATGTGACTCAAAAGCTTTTTTACACGTAACATCACTAGTAGTTAAGCTGAGTAAACGAATTAAGATAGTGAAAGTAAAGGTGAATGAAGCGTGAAGATAGTCGTTAAGTCGGTAGTACGCCGAAATAACGTTGCTCTTTTGCAATGCTACAGTACTTAAAGCATGAAAAATTTATGGAAATGATTTAATCGAATATCGTCATTATGACCATTCAACAAAACATGTTCTTTAATGCGGTTGCTATTTAGCAACAGTCCACCTCCTGGCAGCACTGTATTGGTGTCAGTCCTTTATATATTTCCTGGATGAGTAGAGGTAGTAACTGCTTGACCAAAGCATCACATATTGTTTCCAATGGACGGTAATGATTGCATACAAGATTATCTATTTCATTCGCGATGTCCGCCTAAATTAGTGTAATAGAATTAGACTTCCTATTATACCATTTCCACTTTCCAATAAAACACTTTCAAACTCAAGGAGTGCGTTTTCCAGAACAAAGGGCACACTTTTCATATTAATTTGACTTGCAAAATATTTTTGATTTGGAAAACGTTCTCTTTTACTTGGAAAGTATCTTTACTAATGTAAAAATAATATGATTACAAAAATAAATGTTTCGCAGCGACAAGCAGTGTTTCCGAAAATACAAAAACCTTTGCCAGCTCGACTGCATTGAGCTAGCGTTGATTGACACGTGAAGCTAATCGCTGCGTTACGATATCGACGGTTGTAATCGCTTACCTCATCATCGTTAAGATATTGTTCGGCCGTTTGCACAATTTCCTGGCAAAGTTGGCAGATGATTTCTGACTTTCCGTGTGGATGACTTGGGATAGTACATGCAGTGGCGAATATAGCTGAAAAGAATCGGTTACCTTTCGTTTTTTTAAAGATTAGGCTTATGATCGAGCTAACTGACAGTCAGACCTACGCAAGGTAATGATACTAAACAGTCTCGTTGTCTACAACGATGAAAGGACACTGTACTCGGATATGGGTGTAAACGTTTTAGTCGAACCAGAAGCGGTCCGCTCATGACGAATTAGCCAATACGAAAGCCATTACGGTCAAAATTTCAGGTAGTTGCGTCTTACCGACGAGTACGAAGAACCCTGCCTTCATTTTCGTCCGCTCTGGTGTCGAAATTGTGCGCTGACCGTTGAATAAGCTAAGTAAGCGATAACACCACTTGCATGCTCCTTTTTACTTCTCGGCTGTAACAACAGGTGTCTGCATTCCCTCCTCCTTTGGAACAGACCTGTTTTGATCACGTCATTGTTTGATTGGTTGACGGTGACGAAGAATGCCACAATTGCTTTCATTTTCGTTGGGTGAAAGTCAAGTCACCCTTCAAAATGCCCTGATTTAAATAATCGTATTGATGAAAGCTGCAAAGTCGTGCGTCGGCTATGTTCGTTTGCATGCGCATGTGCTCTCACTCGCGAATGCTCGATTGCCCATCTTTTATCGACGAATAAAATAAGCTTTGCGCGCGCGCCATTTTCTGCAGTACTTATGGACTGGACTGTACGTCGGTTAGAGGCTCTGTTTTACAGTTATCTGCCGATTGTCCAGCGCGCCGTGCGTTAAACAAAAGCACGCAGATAATCGTAAAGTCGGTAGTATGCTGATATTACATTACTCTTGCGATGATGCAGTGCTTAGAGTATGAAAATTTTATTGAAAAGGTTCAATCGAATATCGTCATTATGACCATACAAACACTCTATGTAGAGGTGACGTGACGGTGGTGATTTAAATCATAATTATAGAAAGTAGTGTTTTCATGATGTAGTTGTCATTTAGCAGCAGTCAATCGCTTGGCAGCACTGAATTGGTGTCAGCCCCTTTTCAACGTACTGGATGAGCTCTCCAACGGCAGCGACGATCAGTGTATCACAAATTGACTCAAAAGACGACCCGAGAGGTTTGCATACGAGGTTTTCGACTTGCTTCTCGATATCAGCCTAAACTGGCGAAGTAAACCTAGATTACACATTGAAAATCAGCAGCATTCTTTACAAGTAAGAAAGTACTGGAGGAATCATTGTAGCGCCGTAAAGGCGGCTAATTAAATTGGCTTATTATGTTTTAGGAGCAATAACTTTTTAAATGGAAAAGAGCTATACACGATAAAGAAAAAAGAACGCCAAATACTTTGGCTTAAGAAATAATGTAAAATAATGTAAGTTACATAGAAGACAGCATAAAATTACGAAATATTTTTAAATTAGGCGAATATTTGTTATTTAGTCAGAAAAACAAGCAAACAGAAATCACAAGGCAATCCAACTATGACTGATACTGCTGCTTCACTGTTAAGTACCTTATCGATGACTACTGTTCTTGAAAGCAAGTGTTATATTGAGGAACTGTTGAAACAGAATTTAACAAGAAATTCATTTGTGCGAGTTTAAAATTGCACTTTCAAGTGATGAAGGAGTGCCCAGGTTTGGACACATATAATTACTAAAAAGACGATTCTTTAACATTTATAGAGTGTGTGAGACATAAGTAGGATCTCATAATCCCAGAAATAAATCTGTTAGGGTGACAAATACTTTTTCGAAAGTGCAAAAACTTTATCCTCTCGACTGAATTGAATTAGCGTTAATTGTAATGTGAAGCGCATCATGGCGTCACTAAGCCATATCATCGAATCGCTTACCTGATCTTCGTCAGCATACGTTTCGATCACTTGCACTGCTTCTTCGCAAATATTGCAGAGGAAGCCCGCCTTGACTTGTGGCTTTTTCGGAGCAGCACATGCAACTGCGACAAGAGCTGTAAAGAGATCGATTACGTTTAGTTTTGCTATAGTTAGACTTGTTGTCGAGCTGGTAACGAGAGCTATGCGAATGATGCTACAAAACTGCCTCGTTGTTAATAGCGGCACAGGCATACTGGACATTTTTTGGGGCCTCAGTTCTTAGTGGAGACGGTTCGTATCAGTATTTTAGCTCGAATGCCACAAAGAAGGCCAAACGACCACTACGAGCCAGTAAACAAAAATAGCACTAAAACAGTTTGAGTAAGTTAGTTAGAGGAGGAGTAATTGCTGCCCAATATCAGCATAACTTTAAAATTAGAGTGGGAATGGGCGACGTGGTTGGAGATGTCCTCTTTTACGAGGAAACTCATACGGTAGCAGAATGCTTCTCGGTTCTCATTCTGCATATTTTAGAATTTCCACTTTAATAAGTACATTTTCCCAGTCAATATCAATATGAAAAATGTCCCCCTGGTTTTTGAATAAATATCCTTCTGAAAGTGAAAATGCTATTTACAAAATATTCATACTTTACAGTACAACTCGCTAGCGATTGACATACCGAGGAGGACGATGAATGCGGCCTTCATTTTTGGCAACGCTGGTACGGTAGATGTGCGTCGAGAGTTGACTGTGCAATTTGAATGATAGCACCACGTGCATGCTCCTTTTGACTGCTCGACTGTTACAACAGGTGTTTGCTTTCTCGTCGCCTGTGGAGCGGACATGTTCTGAGCAAAGTATTATCGAATGCTCGACGGCGATGAAGAATGGCACAGTTGCTTCCATTCTCATCAATCGCGCGTCAAACTGTCCCTAAAAACGCCCTTCTTATGTTAATCGTGCGTTAATAAACGTGAGTTGACGTAAGCGGCAGAGCATTGCATCCGTTAAGTGGCAGTGACAATGCAAGTACAGGCAGCAAATGCCGCTGGCAGCATATGCTGTCAATTATGTCAGAAAGTAGCGCTCTTTTACGGTTGGGCTGTCAATGCAGCTGAGTTGCAAGATTCAAAATGTTTCAATTTTACTGCTTGCTACCAGCTGCATTTCCGTTGTTGCGCGGTATTGCGTGAATTATTGCTTATCTCTCGTAGTGATTTATGATATAGTTTCGTCTTAAATCCAAAAGAATGATGAAAACTTTGCTAGAATCGTTTCAAATCTCGGTAACTCGGTAAGGTATACACTGGAGCTCTAGGGCCAATGTCATAAAACTGTGGAGCTGTTGAGAATTGAGAAATGAGGAATTGAGGCGCACTCCTATAGGTCAGTTTTGAATTTTTACGAATGGGTGCGCGCCTCAATTCCTAAATTCCTAGTTCTCAACAGTTCAACAGTTGAATGAAATTAACCCCTGGCTGTTCACTGCAGATGCCGCAAATCTGAATGAGCCATTCAACAGGATTTTCACTTTAAAGCACAGTTCGCTTTTCTGTTTCGTTTGAGCCTACATCTCGACGGAACACAATGAGCATTTAAAAATATGCTACCAAAAATGCTATTTGCGCATGAAAAAAATTCCGTCAGCGACTGTGAAGCTAACTAGGAAGCAAAGTTAAGTAGGAAGGTTATCAAAATTAAGTTATCAAAAAAAGTAGGAAAAGTGAAGGTGTATGAAGTGTGCTGCTAATCGTTAAGTTTATATTTTGTCAATATCTCATGACTGTCTTGCAATGCTGCAGTGCACAGGATACAGATATTTTTTATACTGAAGGGGTTTAATCGAATATCGTCATTATGACCACACAAATATTCTTTGCAGAGGTGAAGTGGTGATGGTAATTTGAATGATAATCAAAGAAAGTAGTTTCTTCGTGATTTAGTTGCCATTTAGCAAAGGTCGAACTCTGCGCAGATTTGTCTTGGCTTCATTCCCTGTTCAAGGTACTGGATGGCCTCTTTGATGGCCATCTGGATGAACATGTCGCACATTGACTCAAAGCTGGGGAAAAGAGTGCACACTTCGTCTTCGACTGCCTTCACGATAGCATCCTAAATAAAGCACATGTAGAACTGAATTCGCTATTATACTAACCAGCATTAATTGCAAGGAAGAAAGCGCTTTAGAAATTATTGTAGGGCAGTGAAGGCGGCTAATTTAATTGAACTGGTCATGGTATATGAGCTGTTATTTTGTATATGAAAGAGAGCATGAAACTAAAAGAACATTTTGGCTTGAAAAACGTAAAACGATGCATATTACATGTAAGAAGGCTTTACATGACGAAAATTTGAAAAATAAAGTGATTATTTATTACGCAATCGAAAGAAAGCAAGCTAACCAGAATCAAAAGGCAATCAAAAACGATTGATAGTGATGCTTCACTATTAAGTACCTTATCGATGATTACTATGCTTGAAAACATGTGCTATATCGCGGCACTGTTGCAACAGTATTTCATAATAAATGATCTGATGGAATTGCTTACCTCATCTTGGTCAGCCATGTTTTCGACCATTGTGATTGCTTGTATGCACATTGCGCAGATGCCGGTCGGCGGTTGTGTGGCCTTGGGAGCCTTGAAATGTGGCTTTTTCGGAGCAGCACATGCAAGTGCGACAAGAGCTGCAATTAACTCGATTACCTTTGGTTTTGCTACCGTTAAACTTGTTTTCGAGCTGGAAGCCAGACCAGGACAGAGGGTATTACATAACTGCCTCGTTACTAATAGCATTCTGTACTCTGGCGTGGACTTCAATTTTTAGTGGGGACGGTTCGGATCAGTACCGTTACCCGAATGCTCCAAAGAAGACAAAGCGATCACTTTGAACCAGCTAATATGCAAATACATCAGTATGCAGTTATAATAATTAAGTTGGGGAAGTAACGCTGTCCCGATATGTGCGCGAGTTTAGACTTGGAGGGGGAACGGGCGGTGTGATTGAGGGTGTCTTCTTTTACGAGGACACTCATACAGTCGGAACATGTTTCTCGGTTCTCATATTGCATATTATAGCATTTTCACTTTAATCAGATATTTTCCCAGTCAAATTATTACTGAAAACGTCGGCCTCGATTTGAAAAATATCCCTTTACAGTGAAAATGCTATATGCAAAACATTTATTCATTACAGTACAGCTCGTTAGCGACTTACCGAGGAGGACAATGAATGCGGCCTTCATTTTTGAAAACGCTGGTAGGGTGGATATGCGCCGAGAGAGTTGACTGTGCAATGTGAATGATAGCAGCACTTGCATGCCCCTTATGACTGGTCGACTCTTACAACAGGTGTCTGCATTCCCTCAATCTTTGGTACTGACCAATTTTGATTACGCCATTGTTTGAGCGCTTAACGGTGATGAAGAATGCAACAGTTGCTTCCATTCTCACCGATCCACTATCAAAATGCTCTTCAAAACGCCCTATTTAATTTAATCCATGCGTTAGCAAGCATGTATTGACGTAAGCAACAAAGTAGCGCATCCATTAAGTATCAATGACAATGCACTTGCTTGCAGCAAACGCCGCTGGCTGCATTTGCTATCAAGAAAGGTCACAAGGCAGCGCTGTTTTTGCGACTGGGCTGTCAATGCAGTTCAGTTGCATGATTCAATGTATTTGAATTTTACTGCTTGCTGGGCCCTACTTACTTAAGCTCAAATTCTGATAACTATGATAAGTTGGCTGAGTAGCACCCTTAAGTCGTATATAAACTCGTATCAATGGTATGATACTCTGCCAACTTATCACAGATTTCCGAATTTGTGGTTTTACTGAAATATGGCCCTGCCAGCAATTTTTTTTCTGCGCCGTTTTGCGTGGATTATTGCTGTTCTATCTTACTCTGGACAATGACACAGTTCAATTTTTATCCCAATAGAATGATGAAAATTTTGTTAGAATCATTGTAAATCACGAAATAATTAGTGGTATGCACGCAATAGATTGAATTCGGTGCTCATCTTATTTACTAATAAACTATACACGAGTGCGTCATGAAATATACTCATGAGCGCAGCAAATGCAGTCAGCGGTAAAATGCAGTTGGCAGCATACGCAACTATTGCTGGCTGATATGTTATGAATACCAATCAATATTTTTTGCATGCGCATGAACTGTCACTCGCGATCAATTTATCGCGAATCTTTAGTTGGCGAGCAACAGGCAGTTCGCGCGCGTCATTTCTGCAGCACTTATAGAATGGACTGTACGTCAGTTATGTGCTCAGTTCTACAGTAATCCACCAATTGTCCAGCGCGCCGTGCGTTAAGCAAAATATCGATAATGATTACACTGAAATTCAGGGGTCTATTCATAAAACAGTTCAGCTGTTGGGAGTAGGGGAAACTGAAGCGCACGTCGATCGGTCAAATTTTAATTCCAACCAATGGGCGCACGCCTCAATTTCTCATTTCTTATTTCTGAATAGCTCAACAATTATATGAAATAGGCCTCACGCTGCTCATTGCGCACGCCGCAAGTTTGAACGTGACTCCCTAGAAGGTTTTCACATTCAAACATGTGATGCCCATTTGTTTTGTATATATCTATTTCGGTGACGGAACATATTGAGCACTTGCAAATTTACAATAAAAAACTTCTTTTACACATGAAATTCATTCCTTCAGCGACTGTGAAGCGAACCAGGAAGCAAAGTTAAGTAGGAAGGTTATCAAAATTAAGTTATCAAAAAAAGTAGAAAAACTAAAGGTGTAGGAAGGGTGAAGCTAATCGTTAAGTCTATATTCAGTCAACATTACATTACTGTTATGAAATGCTGCAGCGCTTAGAGTATGAAAATTTTTATTGAAATGGTTCAATCAAGTTTTGCAATGTGACCATACAAACATTCTTTGCAGAGGTGACGTGATGATGGTAATTTGAATGATTATCAAAGAAATTAGTTTCTTCGTGATGTAGTTGCCATTTAGCAAAGGTCGAACTCTCCGCAGATTTGTTTGGGCGTCATTCCCTTTTCAAGATACTGGATGGCTTCTTTGATGGCCATCTGGATGAACATGTCGCACATTGACTCAAAGCTGGGGAACAGAGTGCACACTTCGTCTTCGACTGCCTTCACGATAGCATCCTAAATAAAGCACATGTAGAACTGAATTCGCTATTATACTAAGCAGCATTAGCTGCAAGGAAGAAAGCGCTGTAGAAATCATCGTAGGGCATTGAAGGCGGCTAATTTAATTGAACTTCATATGTTTTAGGAGCAGTTATGTTGTGTAAGAAAAGAGAGCTAAAAATCAAAATGAAAATTTTGGCTTGAAAAAATGCAAAACGATGCGTATTACATGTAAGAAAGCATAAAATGATGAAACTCTGGCAAATTCGTCGGCTATCTATTATTCAGCCATAAAAAACAAGCGAACGAGAATCGTAAGGTAATCGAAATTGAGTGATAGTGGTGTTTCATTGTTATGTTATCGATGACTACTATACTTGATAACATGTGTTCTTTCGCGGTACTGTTGAAATAGTGTTTAACAATGAATTGATTTGGATGTGTATTAAATTACACCTTCATGTAACGAAGGAATGGCCAGATTTGAACTCCTATAAATATTAAACCGACCATTCTTTTACATTCACAAGATATGTGAGATTGAAGTAGGGTCTTTCATATAATCACAGAAATAAAGATGTTCGGGTGATAAATATTCTTTCGAAAATGCAGAAACATTATCCCTACGACTGAATTGAATCAGTGTTGATTGTAATGTGAAGCGCATCACGGTGTCACTAAAGCATCTGATGGGATTGCTTACCTCATCTTGGTCAGCCATGTTTTCGACCATAGTGATTGCTTGAATGCACATTGCGCAGATGCCGGTCGGCGCTTTAGTGCTCCGGGCGTCCTTGAAATGTGGCTTATTCGGAGCAGCACACGCAACTGCGACAAGAGCTGCAATTAACTCGATTACCTTTGGTTTCATTAAACTCAAACTTATTGTCGAGCTGGTAGGGAGAGCTATGCGAATGATGCTACAAAACTGCCTTTTTGTTAATAGCGGAACAGGCATACTACACTTTTGTTGTGGCCTCAGCTTTTACTGGGGATGATTCGGGTCAGTATTGAAACCCGAATGGCCCAAAGAAGACTAAACGACCACTGCGAACCAATAAAGAGATATAGCAGTGAAATAGTTTACGTAATTAAGTTGGAGAAGAAGTAGCTGCTGCCCCGATATGTGCATGAGTTTTAAATTTGAGTGGCATTTTACTTCCACTTGGCAACTCATAAAGTCGGACCATGCCTCTTGATCCCGATACAGCATTTTTTGACATTTCCACTTAAATAGGGACATTTTTCAAGTCAAATTATTACTTAAAACGTCTGCCTCGATTTGAAAAATATCCCTCTTATAGTAAAAATGCTCTTTACGAAATATTCATACTTTACAGTACAACTCGCTAGCGATTGACATACCGAAGAGGACGATGAATGCGGCCTTCATTTTTGAATACGTTTGGTACGGTAGATAGCGCCGAGAGAGTTGACTGTGCAAAGTGAATGATAGCACCACTTGCATGCTCCTTTTCAATACTCTGTTGTTACAACAGGTGTTTGCTTTCTCATCTCCTTTGGAACGGATCTGTTTTGATCACGCCATTATTTGATTGCTTAACGGCGATGAAGAATGGCACAGTTGCTTCCATTCTCACCGATCCACCATCAAACTGCCCATCAAAGCGCCCTATTTGAGTTAATCATGCGTAAGTAAACGTGTACTGACATATAAGTTGACGTCAGCACCAAACTAGGTTACATCAGTTATCACTTTGAGCGAACACACCTTGATCAGATCACGGGTGAAAAAGCTTCTATTGAACGTTGTTAAAAGTGACTGGGATTTAGACATGGTACACTGTTTTCGAGATTGGTCATCTTCTTTGGTCTAACTGATCCTTTGACAAGTCACTCCGTACAACGTTACGGCGCCCCATCAGATCGAAATTCTCCGCATCGAGACACGCACACAAGCGCATAATTACGCACAGTGCTTTCAAAGTGCCAATGAAACAGAATTATAGGCGCCACCTAACTAGTTACAGATTATTTCAAGTGAAATATTTGAAATTGCACTGATAATGATTAGTGTCGTTACGTTTCATCACTATTGGTAATTTTCTCCTTTCTTTCACAGTTTTATTCTATCATCTACAGTTGTAGCACACACAACCACATAATACGATGGTTTATAGTGATAGTGGAACAGCTTGGCTGAGTCGACTATCTTCCCCAAAGCTATAACAAATGAGTCCCGCCTTAGGTTAAAAATGGCACGAGGTGTATAATAGTGAGTGCAGTTACTTATTGTGAGCGAGATGATTTTAGGGAGTGAGCTACTTAAGAGTTCACTCAGTCACCTATCGGTAATGGTATATGGAATCACGAAGTTGCGGTTACTTGTTTTTCTTGGTTTATTTGTTAATACAAGCTTTCCAGACGAAGAGTCGTGCGAGCACTTAAGTAGTCCTACTGTAGTATGAAGTAATGTGTTCGAAGCGTTTAACGTTTGATGCGTATTGTCACCGCACCTATCAGTCTAAAAGTTTACGCGTGGATTTTTCAGCGCGCTTATCAAGCGTAGAATTTAGTCCACACAGCTTGCCAGTGAAATAACAAATAACTTTTTCAGTTTCCATAATTTGTATTATTAATAAAAGTCAGGCTAATTGAAGGAACTTGTAAATAATAACGCGCTTAATTAGCTGAGCGTATTAGCGCTCAGCTTCGTTCCTATTCTCTTCTCTTCACGCGCGGATTTTAGTACTGAGCGTAAAGGTTGAGTCACGCGAAATGCTCTACAGAATTCGACGATATGTAGCTCAAATGATCAATCATCGTGGTGCAACTCCATCGACGAAGAAATCAGAGCGAAATCTCATAGTTTTTGTATTACTTCCAAAGCAGTTTTAGGCTGAACTTTTTAATATTGTAAAATGTTATGAACGCTGGCTAGCGCTCAAGTCTATTCATCTCTTTGAGGATATTTGCTCCTCATGAATACCGTAAATGGCATGAGTCGTTCAGAAGTGAGTCCAAATACCGTTCGCTCCGTGCCTGTTACCTTAGGTTTAACATAGTTGCGATAAACGAACATGAGAAGAGAGAGATGCTTTTACATGTGAACAATAGTAATTGGCTCATATCGCGCAAAATGTGTTATAACCAGGGCGCAAATCGTTTGCGAGGCTCCCAAGTAGATCATTTATCATAAGAACTGCATTAAATATGAATTAGTGGCTCTAATTACAAGCTGTATTAATTTAAGTGAATTGCTGTTTATTAGACGCTTAATAATGACACAGTTTAAACTTCACCAGACTTCTTTAAGAAATTCAATGTTGGTCAAACAGGCAATCGACCACAGAACAGGCCTCTCAGCTTACTCGACACTCTCAATTCTATCATGCAGATTTAAACCTCACGGAATGTTTCAGTTTTGACAATCAGCAGAAACTTGAGGTTATCACCATCAATTCTGAGATAGCCTTTTGCGCCTTGACCATCAGCAGTTGTCAGGCTTCTTAGAGCAAAAGTAACAAAATCAATGCTGCGTTAATCCTTAATAATCTTGTGACACATGCCCCTACATTTCTGCATTGTCAGAGTATGTATGTTGTCTTATGAGATGCACTGTGAACACACAAAGGCAGTTTTCTTTTTGAGCAATTGTAAGCTGCGATGTTGAAAGTTACAGTCGATGCGTAGCTAATACAGACATAGATAGGGTGATTATAGATCAAAAATTTCTGTTGCAATGTAGCATATATCTTATTTGCCAATAATGCACGGATTCACAGTAAGCAGGTTTGAATTTGGCGCTACGCTGCAGCAGACGGTCTGCGATAGACGAGCCGAGTACATGCAGTATGGATGTGTGCAAGGGCAGTATCCGCTCGGTACGCCGATCAAGCCGCAGACCACTGGCAACTGGCTGGTTCCGTTCATCATTAGCACGCTAGCTTGTGCGCAGTCGTTGCCTGAAATTGCATACTATAAGAAAACGTTGTTTAATGTCATGATCATCCGGCCATGAAAAATTAAAAATGCAAATAAGACATGTTATCAGTACGCAAATCTGTCATACGATATTTAATGTTTCCATAACACACCATAGAACTGAAAACATTTGCAACACTTGAAATGTTTAAAAAAGCCTATCGTCCGACGTCAATAACGTCACAGATCAACTTCGAAAGAGCTTGGAACACTCAAAATTTTCGTATTCATGGCAAATTTCGTGATTATCTCTGGCAAAATTTGATATGAATGGCAGGGTGTCTGTAGAGCTTTCAAGAGTGTTCACTGCTAAATTATAATTCTACTAATTACCACACATTGCGAATGAAAAGGGCTCAACATTTACTAAATGCAAAGGTTTGACTCTCGGCTAATTTTAAACTGATGAACTAAGAACTAAATAATTTTCACAAATATGATTGAATTCAAACTGTTGATCAGATTGCGATATTGTTCTTATATGCTCAGGAGGCTAACTAACTTGATTAACTTATTTCATGTTCAGTTCGTAAAACACGAAACAGCTTCAGTTCATAGAAGTCTCTTATCAAACAGACGTTCGCTGAAAAGAAGAAAATGACTTTCTGAATTGATAACTTTGCCCAAAGATTTAGGAAAACCATCTCACCTGCAACCGTGGTTGTTTGAGCATAGGCCGCCGGCAGCAAGCAGAACAGGAACAGAACAAAACCACGAATTGAATTTCGCATCATAGCGCACAGACGATTATTATTCCACAGACGACGATACTTCAACGCCTCAGCTGCTGCTACTTCGACGAAGTGTGGAAGGTGCCCTCTGCGTCCGTTGCTACCGTCAAGTGGACAATGAAATCGCTATTCGCCGATATGACGGACTATTTGTATTTGCGCTGCTCGCCTGTACTAGTTTGTTTGTACTTTCGTGTTTATTTATTTGACGCCACGCTGGCTTTTAAACTTACAAACTGGCTTTGAGCAGCTTGAGGCCTCAAATCCGAGTATGCTTAAGGGTAATTATTCTAACTCCCATTGTGTTCTTTTACCGACGATTTGCTAAAGCCGTCCACAAAAGCGGTTCTGAGTGTGTGCAAACGTCACCTAGTTTCAGTCAATGATTTGTTTATTCTTAGCTCGGTTTTCTGTCGACCATCTTGTTCAGATGGTGAACTTCTAGACGCGTGTTAAAATGGATATCGTTCAAATATGAGGTAGTTTACTTGAAAAGGACCAACGAAATACTGAACTACTCGCAATTTCTGGACAATTTCACAATATTAAAAGGACAACTTCCCATTCAGAGAGGACGTTTCCCAAGTCAAATTAATCTGAAAACGTCCGCTTTGAATAGAATATTGTCCTTAATGAAATTGAAAATGGTACACGATACGACTATCAATCAACTGCGAGGGTTACCAAGAAGTAAATTGTGTGAAAAATTTGAAATACAAAGAAAAGGGTTAAGTCAATTCGATCAAAGACTAAAAGCCATTGGCTCTTTCTCTCCTCCGCCTTCTCGTTTTCTACCAATAGTTGTTTTATGTCGGCTATCGCGTGGCTCAGTTGTTGAAAGCAGATACCAGCTACGTTCTCCTCATTTGACTGTAACCTTTCGGTGCATCTTAGATCACGGTCTGATTCACTCTTTGGTAAACTGGTCTCTGAACCATCATTGATTCGATCGCTTCTTTTGCATAGTACAACATTCAACAACCAACGTGGCACTGCCCACTGCCTCGTCGTTGCACGCTGGTGCAGAAACATCGTACAAATAGAGAGCGCCATAGAAAGGACGCAAATTGAAATTTCAAACAGCACAAACCGGCCTATAAAGAACAAAATGACGTTACAGTCAGTTGGAGAGCTATCAAAGAGCAAATCGACTAACCGAGTAAGGGAAGATTATTCGAACGCGGCATTTCATCAGTTACCAAACTAAGAATAATCGCCAGCGTGAGAAGAGTCGTTAGGCCGAGAGAAACCTGTAGCGGGATTAGAGTTAAACAAAATATTTGCGCCAAACAAATGATTTAAGCTGATGTTTTATTTAAGACAAAATTTACCAAGAAATGCACTATAGCAATTATCATAGCTTCATTGTGAGCCACATCATTTCAAGTATCAAAAGTAAATATATGGTGCAAAACGAGCATATACCGATAATGAATCTATTCGCCATATTAAGGATAAAAATGCCACCTTTTCTTCTCGATCTCCTGTGTTATTGAATGGAGCAAACATTCCAGCTATACTAAGTGCTGAGATGATAAAAGTTGGAGCAATAATGACCCAAACGTAGTAGGCCGATTTTCTTTTGATCTTCAAGCGGTAAAAGATTTCACGAAACGGATACTCTGAGCCGAAGTATAAATCCATCGTCTCGTTTGTATACGGAAATACATTCCATTCTGAATTAAGCTGAAATTGGAATTTTTAATACTCCGAGCCGTGTATGCGATAAAGAAAAGGCTTGCAGTACTGTTTTATTTAAGTAGTATCAGTGACCGAGAATGGAAAGCGCGACCATAAACGATTATAAGTCTGAAAAGTTTTGAAATTCCTAAGTTAATCTCCCTGAATTTTTAACGAAACTATTAGTCTGATCTCATCAACGGAGAGTTTTCCATGGAAATTCACTTCTAGTTCGAAGTTATCACAAGGAGAGATAAGTTAGCCTTTTACATTTTGAATCGGACTCTGACCACCGATGTGTTCTAAGATCATCTTGTTTGTTGTAAAAGACCACGACGACATTACAATGACGCATTCTTGTGAATCGACCGGGAAATTATCGGTCTTCATTTCACAGCGATTGCTTAAAACATAAGCAAAAAGAAACCTCACATCGCCGGTATATTCTATATGAATACTCTGATACTCTTTTTCAGTGATATACTCAGGATCTGAGCTGCAATAAAACAAAATTATTCATTATTTGCAGCCTGCAAGCTGTCAGAGGACTATAATGCCAGCGGTCGTTCGAAACGGTATTTGCGCCCCAGGTATCTACGATGTGTTATTGAACTATGATTGGCGCCTTGAACTAACTAAAAAGGAGTTCACTCTTGAACGGGCGGCATATCGTGCTTCAGTTATCTTTTGTTACCAAATATCCTTCAGGCATTTTCTTTCCTCACATTCCTGTATTTCAGCGTGTTTCGCTGTAATACTTTTCCTGTGGCGTGCTAGGTACTTACCGTATATATTCTAATAGTACGACAGTCTCTAATAAATAAGACATATCGTACTATTAGAATAATTATGCTGTATACAAATCCCATATTTACAAAGCGGAGCATCGATAAAAAACGTTTACCGATAGCCTGCACTATGCAATCGGTAGCACTCTCGATGACAACAGACTATCCTCTCAGAGTTAGATTTCACTAAGACGCCCGTGTCGCAGCGCTTATATACATTATTTCGAATGATTCTGTCGAATATGTTTCCTTCTATACTTCTCTACATATTAGTCAGATGGTAGAAATAAAAACGGTTCAGAATTAAGACACAGGACGACTGCATAAGGGTTGACCGTAATACTCATGGTTTGAGAACGGCGGCGGCATCAGCGATTATTATCTTTCTCTTACACCGTGGAAACCACTGTAACATCCGGTATCCACACCATATCGGCTGGAACAGTTATCCTTGTTGTGCCATTAAACTCCGCTGGATCCCACATCAGAAAGTCGTCATGCCATTTCTGAAAGATGTTTGCTATCAAATTTTGAGTTATATCGTGCATTTGGCTGCTCTACAGTGCAAATATTTCTAAAACCGTCTCGAAATTGAGGTCTGTTTCGTGATTATTATTGCAAGAACGAAATCGCAAAGTGTCATGCGCGGCAATTAATCGAGAAACAAAATACAGTGAAACCCGGTTATATGCAGGTCCTTGGGAACCAGTCGAAAGCTGCATATAACCGGGTTCCACTGTAGTCGAAAAGTGATCAATTAAAGTGCTTGCTGTTTCACACTTCCCCTATTGCAGTATAATCATATAAGTGGATCGTGGACCCTACTTCGCTAAAGATCCATTATTTATATTTGAGACAGACAGAATACATCCCAAATCATTTGCACGAGACCGTGAATGGCTCAAGTTAATACTCAGGCAACTTATATCGAATTTCACTGTCTTACTGGCAGAGAAACAGGGCTCAGGAAATCAAAAATAGTGAAATGTGTGTTGTTGTGGGGTAATAGAAATAAAAGCTGCATGAAAGAATCTTAGAGATTTTTTTCTGAGTTCGACTTTTACTTCAGCACGCGATGGGAAACTAGTCAATGCCAGTTTTGTGTAGTTGATAATAAATGTAAAAGTATAGTTACGTGGTCAAAGCTAACGGCTACTTTGATGTACTCTTGCTGCTCGTTCTGAAAGAAAGTCATCAATCGACGCCACAGCAGAGGAGGAATCGTACCACATCAAGCAGGCTGATGAGGTTCATTCCTATTCGAACCAAAATAACTTGGCTGTCATTGCGGACAGGTCGTATTCGTCTCTCGTAACTTTTAAAAATATGCTCGAAAACGTCACGCTCTGACGTTTCGCCCTTTTCAGTAATGAAGGCAAGCAAATGAAAGAGAAAGAGATATAACCACATGGCTCTCAGTTGAACAAGATTTCGAGACTGTGCACAATCAGTGCAATCTCTGCAAAACCATTTTTGCAGTAACGATGAACCTGTAAAATTTCCTTGCAAAACGATCACTTCACAATAAACAGGACCTGTCATGTAAAGCAAATTTCTCTCATAACAACGTATTATACGCAAAGGACAAAGATTCGACCGCCAAAAAACGTCGGAACGTCTGAACGCCGAAAAAGTTGCAACAAGTGTCCTGCTGACGGGCGCTCACCATAAGTTAGTTTTGTGACAGCGCTAAGAAGTCCTACCCAGATCTTTAAATGAATAATATGTAACGTCATAACCGACTTCTTAATATGCTTAGGCTTAGGCTAGTTCATAATGAGACAAAAGCATATATAGAAAAAGGCGAAGGCACTCCTTGCTTCATTTTTATGAACTCGAAAACACAACTATGAAATGCCCGTTAAAAATTCATTTACTGTCGCATGACATGCCCATTCAGTTACATATCGTTTCGTGCATGGGCGCGGAACAAAAATTTATAACTTTTCATACTGCGTCAATTTTTCACTGTTAAGAAAAGTCATCCTGAGTAGAGCGAATGATTTGAGTCACATCACACTTTAAGAGGCATCAAGCAACAAGGAATGTACTCAAATCACCTAAATTATTTCTTGTTTTGTCTCGAAATCAATATTTTAATGACGTTTTCCAAAAACTTTCTTCAACAGCTACTTTAAGAGCAAAATCTTTGTTGAATTCAAAATTTTATTTGTTTCAGTTTCAAACATACAGTAATTTCAAATAAATTTCTGCAGAGAGCCTCCGTTTTTACTTACCTTGCTTCGAAACGCCTAGAGGGTGATGCGAATTATGGTTTTTTACGAAGCCTAGTTTCGTACTAATAAATATGATGGACTTCAAGCGCGTTTGCAGATATAAACTGATAACTGATTTAAACTATGGCTGAATTACTCGGTTCTGCTTTCTAGTGCGCTTGCAGGTTACATAGGGAAGTGGTCAGGTTATATAGGCAAAGAAGAAGTCGACGCTTAGCGCCCCTGTCATGTTTCCCTAAGCTAACAATTTTTAATGGAATAGATTAATTACCAAAGAGTTTTTACTCCTATTTTGGGCAACAGTGAATCCTGCAATGATGGCAAGAGCATGCCCATTCTAATCAAATGATTGCTGATGTCACTGCTGAACGAGATCAAATGTCGTTCAATGCATTAGGATAGATTGATGGTTCAGGAGCGGAGGCGGTTGATCGTGATCAGTGCGTTTGACTAATGATATACAAGCAATTGTGTTGAAGCATGGATAGCTTACTCTTGATATAAACACGTTGAATCTGTTTTGGTATTGTGATCGAAAGCACATTGTAGGAATTGGGCTTCGACGCAGCCCAGATCGATTCTGATTCACTGTTCACTTTGCAATGCACTACCGCGCTCACAGACCAGCAGATCACCTTGTAAAAACTACATTCAACCTTACTTTTCTGCACATAGGGGGTAAGAAATATTTTAATGCATAATTTATCGTGCTGTAAAACAGACCGATGACATGCGGAAGTTGTATAACTCTATAGTAAATGAAAATAACTGTCCTTTACCCAAAGGTGCGGGGTGGGACTGTAGTGGTGCAGAATTGAGTAGATTAAATAAAGCGGTTTATTCTTGGGTATTTGACTCCACACAGATCTTCTATTTATCGTCACGGCCAAATGGGCATACAATTAATAGGTAGACAAGTCAGTAGGTAAAAGCGA